>JANRGW010024282.1:35778-53595 GCA_024733675.1 Psilopsiagon aymara
GGTGGGTGGTTGTAATGGATTGGTTGTGGAAAGGCAAGGGGACAATAAAGAGAGGAGGCCACAGCAGGACCTTCTTGGCCTATTGAGATTCTGGCATACAAGGTTGGGACTTGAACCACATCTCTACTTGCCAGTGAGAAAATAGGATTTTTAATCTGGGTGGATGAGATTTTTGTCCCCTCAAAACAGGCATCTGGTGGTGCTGCTTTAGAGGGGCTTGTGTATCCCATCAGTGCTCCAAGATCTAGAAAGGCAGATGTCTCCCTTAGCCCTGTGTCTCCTGGGCCTATGTAAGTGTCCAAAGATTGGCATTATATGGTGTACTATTGCACTACGCACTGTACACTGTACAATATATTTAGGTAATTGTGTCCCAGCAGTTAACACACAGAAGCATGGCTTTTTAGCAAAACTGTGTATCTACTTTCTGATATTCTAACAGGTACCTTGACCTAGCAGATTTTGAAACTCCACTGGGATTCAAATTTGCTGTGTTAAAGTTTTGTGCTTTGATATAGTTGTGGAAGTCCAATATTAGCAAAAAACCAGCAACAGCCAGAAACAACAGTGTTAAACCCTCTAGAACTATGCAGAAAACTCAAGCCCTGCATGTTATTAACTTGGTGAGAGATTCATACAGTCATTTGTGGCCCATTGAGCACAGTTATGAAATATGTTACCAAAAGCTTTCCCAGTATACATTAAAAATTGAACCTTGTATGCTTAGTCCCTATTTTAACAATTATAAGATAAAATGCTCTGGAAGGATAACCGAAACAAAACAAGAGATATCTTTGGTTTGGCTGTGAGGGTTGTTGAAAACTCCAGAAGCCAAACCTGTTCTGTGACTGAGAATTATCCCTGTGCCCTTAACAGAGCACCAAGAGATCCCTTGTTTCTGCCTCATGAAGACACTTTCTCACTCACAAAAGCTATCAGCTTCGCCTTCTTCAGTGGTAAGAAGATGTGGTTAATTCTTAATAAAGCAATACAAAATCCACTGATCCCTGTAGTTACATTTGAAAAAATCTGGAGTTAACAGGGCTGTTGCATTTCCTCTGTGACTGTCAATATTGCATCAAAAGCTGATCTTGGAAAGGACATGAACATGTTGGAGATAATTTGCCTTCTCTGCTCTGCTGCATATGACAAAGGTAAAAGGATCAGCTCTTCTGTGGGGAACAGTCAATGGAGCTATGTAAAAACTTTTACCAGTTTATGCTGTCTGAGAATAACACTTAAGACTGTTGCAAAGGCAAAAAAATCACCCCAAATTTCAAGTGCAACAAGCCAGAGGGATGTCTGT
The DNA here is from genome assembly GCA_024733675.1 of Psilopsiagon aymara. Lineage (NCBI taxonomy): Eukaryota > Metazoa > Chordata > Aves > Psittaciformes > Psittacidae > Psilopsiagon > Psilopsiagon aymara. The sequence goes on from JANRGW010024282.1 coordinate 37,085, forward strand.
GTTAAAAGGCAGCTGAAAAACCTAGACAGTTTTGTGATGCTGTGATTGACTCATAGTAGTTGAGGTGGTGATGGCAGAATCAGCTCTGTGTTGGAATACTTTGGGAGGATTCCGAATTTGGATTTGTACATTAAATGAGGATTTTTGTGAACATTTTTAAAACAAACCTTTTATTTGTTTTAGCATGTTTGCTGTTATAGGGGTATCTAAATTTTAGTTTCTCCTTTTCTCTTTCTTCTCTTCCTCTCCAGAAGATAACAGGGGACTGATTTGAACTGCCTTCCACCAACAATGACTACCACCATAAGCTTCCTAAGCGTTCACAAGAAAATACATTATCAAGCCTATCCAAGCCTCCTCCCGTCAATCTAGATTATTTCTGCTTACAGTGGAGCTCAGTATCTTGGTTTTTCAATTTGATACAATTCAACGAAAGCAGGACATGTCAGATTTTAAAATGTACATTAAAAAGCATTTTGTGCACCAAAAATAACTATTATAAATACCCAAGGCCAGCACAAACATTAACAGGCAATTTCTTTATTGTGCTCGTTGATGGGAGGTAAGCAAGCAGCGCTGGGTGCTCCGGGAGTCATCACCCCACCTAAGTCGCACACTAAGGTTAAGTGAGCAGACATTTATTACACACAATCATGCATAATCAGCAGGTTCCCGAGGGAGCACCGGGATTGTTACAATTAGTTTCCCCTCCGTTTTGGCGCTTGCGCACTGCCCTCTGTCGGTCATGGGCAGGGGTCTTCACGATGAAGTAAGTAGTCCTCCTCAGGCTGCACTTTTCACCCCCAGTATGTCTGAATGCCCCAGCCCTAACAGCCAACTAAAAACTAGACATGTCTGCAAGTCTTCTGACAGCTGGCTAAACTTTAGAGCCGTCTGATCACCGTTCCAGCTACAAGCAACACCAGAAGGGCAGACAAGGAGCAGATTTATGGGAGGTTCAAACTGACCGACAAGTAGAAGGGCTACTAAATCTTGTTATCACGACTCAAACATTGTTTTCTAAGTTAGCCAAAAACTGATTGATAAGTAGAAGGACCATTATCACATCACAGGCTTACAACAAGAGCATTGCAAAAGGGCCACTATCACTTCACAGGCCCACAAAAAAAACGTTGTAACGGGGCTATTATCACTTCTTTATTCTGCTTTTAACACGAATCATAGTCTGTTCTATCACATAACCAAAGACACCTATAAAAGCCTGCTATGGGTCAATAATTGGTACTTTTTTCTTGTGAACTGCTAAAGAAAGAATAAGCCTGTGTTTCTTTTTATCATACTCTACTTTGGATCTCAAACATATCCTATTCTTTGGAGTTTGTGGATAGGCTGATTGACCTGTGAGGATGGAGCACTGAAATACTTGGGATTCTGGAAATCAAGATGCAGTTTCTGAGGGACAGACGGCCTCCAGTACCTTCCTGAGCTAGTTCTTATGTGTGGTGAATGCTCCATTACATATTCAGAAACAACCTACTGCCTCTTGCAGTTATGTTCTTCCCTGCACTTTGCAGAAGCAATCTGTTCCTGGATTATGAATTAAAAAGCCGGGAAATTTCAGCCCCCATGCTAATAAAAAGATTCTGTGCAAATATTTTCATTTTCTGTGAGCTAATTAACAAGCATTTTGCTTTTATTTTATTTATTTTCTCTTTGAGAAGAAAACAAATGACATTTTGTTTCCGTCTTTTTTACAAAAATGTAGCATTTTTTTTTCTTTTCAAACCCAGAAATGCTTTGCAAAAATGGCTTTTTTTAAAGACATGATGTTTTAGAGAAGCATAGTTTAGATAGGCAGATATTCACCCACATCAGTGGAAAGTAATTCTGTCTCGCTCAGCTGGATGTGTGTTTAGCTGTTGCCTTCCCAAACCAAAGAGGACTTTACAGAAGACACTTTGGAATCACTTAGGCTGGAATTTGACACACAGTCTCTATATTTGGCACAACAATGCTAGGCAACTGAAGACATCTTTCCAGTCTGGTATCATTACTTCAACCTACTCCTTACCTCAGATAAACAGGCTGATTAAACCCTTTTTGTTGAAGCTCCAAACCTTGACTTAACTGAGAAAAATAGAAGCAAATGTAGCTAACTTAAATTGCTGATGTTTTTACTTGGATGGCTTGCATTTTCACATCATATGGATGTGTGTCCTGGGTTCAGCTTAAACCACAACAATGTGTAGTTGCATTGTGTTGTGCTGTGCTCATTATACTTGATGACCAGTGCCCTTTGTCTTCTATGCTGGACATTTTATTTGCCCCTCCTTGCTCTAGCTGACAAATGAAATTAAATACACGGGAAGCTGATATCACATTGTCGTCTTTTTATATCTGGGTCCCTAAGTATTAACATAATTGCTGGAAGTAATTAGCAGGGAGAACTGCCTAAAGAAGAACTTTGTGCAGCAAACATGTAAAGTCTTGTGGCATGTGTTTCAGGGAGGGGGTCCCTGCTGTTAATAGCATCTAGTTAAGCTGTAAGAGACATTTGGATGGGTACTTCTCAGCAGCCAGACATTTGTTATGTCTTTTTTCTGTTGATGGCTTAAGACATGATGGATTTGGTTCTTAGCAGGGAGAAGTCCTGCTGTGCCTAGATCAGAAGGAAAGGAGATGATAAAGAGCTCAGTGCCCTTTACGTGGACAGTTAATGGCCTCCTTCAGCTGTCACTCAGAGGTTGCTGCACCACATTCAATGAGCTGACAAAAAGAAATGCCACCTGGCTAAGCTCAGGGTCTCATCCTAACAGATGTTCTTTGAGATTTATAAACAAAAAAAACCCACAAAAAAAAAACCACTGCAGAAGAGCTAGCTATTCACAGAAGATCAAAACGGTGTAGAATAGATTTTCTGATGGGAGAGATTTTTGAATCTCTGTGTTTCAGGTTTAGGTAAATGCCACATTTCTCTTTATAACCACTTGGGAAAGAATCCTGCAGCATTTCAAGAGATCAAAGTAACTTTGCAAGAAGGCTTTATCTTGGATAATCCCAACTCAATACATAAAAATACTATGCTAAATGCAATGTTCTTTCAACCTGCCTTTTATTGACCCCAGAACAAACTCTTACTCCACTTAATGCTATGTGTTCCAAAAGGCCTTCTGAAAGAATGCCATTTTTTTTTCCCATAATGGCCAAAGAGCTGTGAGATAAAAGAAAATCAGACCCGTGGGATCTCTAAAGGTACTTCATGTTCCTGTAGTTGTGCTGGAGGTAGTCAGCCACACTTCTTAAAGGTAAGGAATTTTTCCACTGAATGAAGCCTACTTTATCAGATATTTCTACTGCTTCGCACCCTGTTATTCATTTACAATGTCATGGAATTACTGTCCAGTTTGGGTTGGAAGGGACCCTAAAGATCATCTAGTTCCAACACCTTTCTGGAATAGGCAGGGGCATATTCCACGAGTGCATACCTTCATGTTGACAAAGTTATGAAACATAGACTACTGATGGAAAAATGGGGAGGGTTCAGTGAATTCAAACCCTGCTTTGACCCTCAGGAGCCAATAGCTGCTGCTACACATTATTATGAGACAACCTTGTGAAGAGGTGCAAGAGTTTCCATGGGAAGCTACTGGTCAAGGTGTGCACCACCAGAAGCAGAGCTCTGCACCTCTGTTGCTTTTTGCTGAGTGAGATGAAGCTGGTCTTGGCATTTCTTCCTGCCTTACATTTATGCATTTGTGGTTCAAAAACATTGTTCACAAGGTACTACATGTTAATTTACATAAGACAAAAGCCTCAAAGGAGGAAAAGAAGTATAAAAAGACAAATATTTACTCCTTCTTTGGCTACTTCTTAAGGCAAACATACTACAGCTAATCTAATATAAAATAGATTTTCTGTACATTTAATTCATTTTTTATATCCACTACCCACTTGTCAGAGGCAGATCTTTCTCCTTACTAGCTCCACAAAGCTATTATCCCTTTAGCTTTGTGAAAACACAAAGACTGCCTGCATCAACATTAAAGCCCCACAGTTTGAATGGTGATGTGGGGATTGCTCCATACTTGCAGTGGGCTCTATAATGAGCCACCTTTTCTACTTGCTGGAATTGACATAGGGAATGTCCACTTCCTACTAAATTATGCCTGCAAAACTAGAGTAGAGAGTGTGGCTCTTCTCCTGTAGCTTCCTCTGTTATTTACACAGGTGCTAAAAGCACTTAATTCCTTGCTGGAACTCAACAGTTTTGCCAGCAGAACTAAACATTGTGAGATTGGACTGACGAGGGCCATTCCTTTTTCTATCTGCCTTTCTGTTTTCTGCCCCCTAGGAAAGAATAGTCAATGCAAGTAGCTGTAGGAGGCAAGGAAATGTTTTATCTGCACAAGAGAAAGTTGAAAGGGGCTTCAGCTCCAGTTCACCAGAATGGTAAGGAAATAGAATACTCCAGCAGGAGGGTGTAAGGGTAGGTCCTAGTAAGTTGTTTTGGAAAAACCAGACCAAACCACACCAACCAACCAACCAACCAACGAAAAAGAATCCCAAACCAAAACTTTTTAATCAAATAAACCAGGATTTAAAAATTCTGGTTGAACCAGGTGTTGCATATAGGCTCCCTTTAAAAGGATTTCTTTGGGAATAAAGAGTTAAGTTTCAAGATTCAGTACAAACTATAAACAAATGCTTTGGAAAAATCAGTATTAAAATACAGAGACCCGAGTGAATTGAATTTGTAAAGGCTTTTGTGGTGCAGAAGATTTGTCCAAAAATTCCACACAGACTGTACTAAACTTCTATTTGCAAACCTATATTTTGTATTTGCTCCTTAGTCTTGGTAACTGAATTCACAAAACCCTTTTGTTAGCAATCCTGTACCTCTTTCAGGTTATCGCAGAATAGTTAATGCAATTTTCCCTGATCTAGAAAATTGTGTTATGAATTTAGAAAAACCCCATGGTTCAACTTCTTCAGCCTAAAGTCTCATTGTTCACACCTGAATTCAGGTTTACATCTATTTTTCCCTTTTGTTTGATTCCACAGGAGCATTCTAACATGCAGGTACGAAGGCTGAGAGGTCCTGGCACAGGTTGCCCAGAGAAGCTGTGGCTGCCCCATCCCTGGCAGTGTTCAAGGCCAATTGGATGGGGTTTGAAGTAACCTGCTCTAGTGGAAGGTGTCCCTGCCTGTGGCACAGGGTTGGAACTGGATGAGCTTTAAGGTTCCTTCCAACCCAAAGCAGTCTGTGATTCTGTGAATCTGTGTTTCATCAGGCAAACCTTTTGATTAAAGACTGCACTAGAGGAGCCAGTGTTAGTTGTCCTTTCCCTCCTCTTTAAGTCATTGTGATTCGGCATTAATTTATGCAGCTGCAGATGCTGCTGGCCTTGAAAGAATGATGAAGGAGGCTTTGAGCAGCTCTGAAGATGTCATGAAACACCCTGTTCTCACTTACAAATCATAGTGCACAGAACAAAGGTACAGTGCAATAATCAAACCCCAGGGGAGCTAAAAGAGATTTCTCTCAAACCCTGGTCAGCAATCCCATGATTGTGTCCCTATCCACCAGGTAAAGAACATGAAGTAGCATGAGTGGAAATCTATCTGTGGCTTTCCGGATAACCAATGCACAGGGTACAGAATTCCCAGCTGGAGAGAACCTATGGATTGGTGTAGAGGATGGGGATGTGCCATCATGCAGTGCCCCCATTAATGGCAACTTCCTCAAAGGCAGCCTGGCAAGGCATCTCTTGGCTCCTGACTTCCAGCTACAGTCCCTGTATTATATGGTGCAATGCAGTATTTGATCATTAATCAGGGAGAAAGGCCAGTGGGAGACAGGGAGCACAACAGGTATGGGGAAAGGGAGGCTATAAATGGTGACCTGGGATTAATCCCTGTCTCATCCCTAAGTGCTCAGTATGATCTATTACCCTTTGTCTAAGTTTGCCCAGAGATGCTAGACAGGATGGTACTGCTCTTACTTCACATGGCTGCTGTGTCGGTGAATGGATTTGACATGATTAGCAAGAAACCAAGCTGTCCATGGTACATAAGTGAGAACAAAGACCTCCCTGGAGTTCTTATCACACTCCAGACACCTACATGTTGGTTTGTCCTCTGGAGCTATTCCATGATGACCAGCTCTGATAAGATACTGGGTACATTGGAGAGTTCGTGCTCTTTCACCGTTACCTTTTAAATATAATAACTGATTATAGTAGTTCTTAATAACATCTTTGACTACATCTGGGTCCTGCATTTGGGCCACAGCAACCTCACACAAAGCTCCAGCCTTCGGTACTCCAGCAGTGCTGAAAAAACCTGTATTTTACAAAAGAGTGTCTGGAAAGCTGCTTGGCTGAAAGGGACCTGGGGGTGCTGACTGACAGAGCTGAACACAAACCAGCTTGTGCCGAGGCAGCCAAGAAGGCCAACAGCATCCTGGCCTGTATCAGCAGTAGTGTGGCCTGCAGGACCAGGGCAGTGATTGTCCCCTTGTATTGGGCACTGGTGAGTCTACAACTTGAATCCTATGTTCAGTTCTGGGTCCCTCACTACAAGAGAGGCATTGAGGTGCTGGAGCAGGTCCAGAGAAGGGCAGCAGAGCTGGTGAAGTGCCTGGAGCACAGCTGTGATGAGGAATGACTGAGGAAACTGGGATAGGTTTAGTCTGGAGAAGAGAAGGCTTTACTGCTCTCTACAACTACCTGAAAGGAGGATGGAGCCAGGAAGTGGCTGGTCTCTGCTCCGGAGGAACAAGTGATAGGAGAAGAGGAAAACAGCCTCAAGCTGCACCAGGGGAAGTTTAGACTGGATATTAAGGACAATTTCTTCCCTGTAAGGGTGGTCAGGCATTGGAACAGGCTGCCCAGGGCAGTGGTCACCAGATGGAATTGCTGTCCCTGGAAGTGTTCACAAACTGTGTAGAGAAGGTTCTTGGTGGCATGGTTTAGTTAATGCTGGGGAATTGTTCAATTAAAGTGGCATGGCTTGTTAATGCTGGGGCATGGTTGGACTTGATGATCTTGAAGGTCTTTTCCAGCCTTCCTGATTCTATGGTTCTGTGAATTAAGTAAAATCATTGCAAGGGAAAAATATCTAAATTTTCGTTAGCTCAAGCTGCTGCAGGCACAAACGTAGAATCATAGAATCATAGACTAGTTAGGGTTGGAAAGGACTTTAGCATGCACTCACTCATACTCAGTCTGTGGTTCATTGGTTTTAGTTGCCCATAGAAGTGTTTTGGTGGTTAGCCATGGAACTGAGCTATGGAACTGCATGCTTCGTTGATGTCCACTTAGACAGTACCCACAACCTTCTTTCAAATATATATGCAGTCTGCAGCCTTTGCAGAGACCTGCTGTATTCTATTTGTTTACCTCCATCTCTGCTCCAAGAACAATGTTGCTCTTATCAGTGGTATTAGACCTATGTGATTCTGAATATCATCTGCCACTCTTTCTTTCTCTTACATGGAAGGCTGATAGGGCTAGACATTCACAAAACCATTGCTTTTTCTGTTGTAAATAAACTAGAATATGACATACCGAGAACAGGGGACTATTTCATTGACAAAGTAGTCTGTGACATCACTGTAATCTCGTGTGATATCACATGAGATTGATTATAGACATAGGTGTCTGGATGATATGAAGCAGATGCATGGCTGAAGGAAACAGAATCTTTCTCAGATGTGAAGTTCTCTTGAAGGTGGCAAGGCTGGGCTGTCTTGTACATTCTGTAGTTTGGGTGCTTTGGGCTGTTGGAAAAATGAGGCAGGCTCTCAAGGGATCTGAAGAAAAACCTCTTTGACTGTTGTCTAACAGCGACACTATCACAGGAAGTCAAGCAGACACGTTACCTAAATGTGTTGCAAGGTCTCAGGTTTTCTCCTGCCGTGTGACTGGGTGTTTCCTCATGCTAGCTCTTACTTGATGCAGTGGCTTATGAGGCAAGAGACAAACCACAGTGCTGCTTGTGTGTGTTGAAGCACAGGGATCACGAGACTCAGCCTAAGTGCCTCAGATGTGACAGAAGGGGTGTATCCTTAGATGTATCATGGACAGTGAAATGTATTTATTCTTTCTGCCAGGGAGAAACAGGATCTGGTCAGGAAGAAAAGGGGAGTACAGATGAGGCTGAATCCAAGGGAAATCATGCCTGTGGCTGACAGAACCACCAAAATACTATCCTTGCTTTTTCTCAGGGTGTGAAAACGTATTCAGTGAAAACTACTTATCCCCTTAACATGTAATACATGTAATACACAGATTCATTCAGGACTGTGGCTTTTTGGGACTCACTTCATGACCTGCCAGGGAAAGCTCCTGTGTTCCCACAGCTCACTGTTAGCTTTATTTTGGAACACCAGGAAAAAATTCTGACTAGAGGCTGAATAGCGTGAGTATCACTGACAATACCTTACAGCTACCCAGATGTTTCGGTGTTCTGTAAAACTGCACTACTATTTTCTACAATAGGCTCTGGAAAACTAATTGCTAGATCAGAAAATTGTACAATATTTATCAGACAAAAAAAGAAAGTAACTGTGCAGTGTTTGTGTGATAAATAGCCAAATCTATAAGGAAGTTTTCACAAAAAATGTACTAGATTTCAAGAAAACATTTTCAAACCCAGAAAACCCATCAAAACCAGGAGAACTGAAGAACTTCAGAAGACATTGTCAGTAATGACATGGTACAAAACTCAGCTGCATTGGCTGGCCTTGGGAAGGACACCAAGGTCAAGTCCTCTCTTTGCTCCAGATATCTGTGCAAGCAGATATGCAGGTAACTCGAGTAGAGAGGTCAGGAAAACAGACTCAGGTTTGCATTTCCATCCCTCCACAGTCTTCTGGTTCTGCCTTTCTAAATCTGGGTCAATAAGCACCCGCAAATGAATGGAGCTGTACTTTGGTAGTGTTGATTCCTGGGTCAGCAGCTACTGCAGTTACAGCTCCTTGTGATACCTTTGCATGAGTAGACAGCTTTGGAGCTTCTTGCTGGGTCACTAGAATAAGAAAAGCACAGGAAGGTGAAGTCCCATATGCTGCTTCATTTTCCCTTTGGATACACAGCTGGCTTTGCAAGGGCAAATTTTGAGTTTGTCAAAAAATCAATACAGTCTAAAAATCCAGATTCACTATTGATTGTGTTCTTGAAATTCTCCTCTTGACTGGTCTGCTATTTTTGTGTGCAATTAAGATTGAAGTCACTCTTCCTGATACCTGTGTAATCTACCAGTTCATTCTAAGGTCCTCCCACCCACCTATCTCCTGCTCACCTTGCAGTTGCTTTCAAGAGGGAATTCTTTAACATTCTGCTGGAAACTGCAGGAAGTCTTTCTGTAGTTGATCAGATTAAACCATGTTTATTATGGGCAAACAATGCAGTCCTACAAGGGGCTGTCTCACTTCCAGGATTTGGCTTTGTTGAGTGACTGCAGCAAATGTTTATGAATTTTTGTAAGCGACATATGCCTTTTGCAAGGAGAACTTCAGCTCATAAACACTGTAATACACCTGCCTGCATTTCCATCTGGTGAGATTTGAAACATATTTTTTATTTACAGCTTGTTTTCTGCAGGGCTGCAGTAAAGGAGTTGAAAAATTCTGTAAATTTTTCCTACATTTCTTATGATGTAAGTGTTGTGAATGTAAGAAAAATAAATGAATATCCATTAATAGTTAATAACAATTGAGCAATAACTGAACAAGTAATAACTCCAGAACCTTCTAAGTTTTTTTAATTTTGCCTGGGCAATGTGTCCCTTTCCCTCGCAGCTGATGAGAGTGTATAAAGCAGAGCAGAATTCAGATGGTTGGTCTGAACTTTCTGAGAATTCATAGTCCATCACAGCCTGTTGGAAACACTGAATTGGAAAAGCAGGCCTGGCTTTCACGGTGTCTGTAGTGTAGACCTGAACTCCCTGGTGTCAAAGACTAAGCCATGCAGCGTCATCTCTCTGTTGGTAGTCTTAGAGATGGTGAAGCTGAAGGGCCATGATGACTTGGGGTTGCAGCCACTCAGTTGACCATAAAAGAACCAGGGAGAAGAAGGAGAGAATGGGGTCCAGAGGTAAAGAAAAGGCAAGGCTTGCAAAACTAATGGTGTGAAATGCTGAAAAAGCCTTGGGAGCAAACCCTGTGGTCATTGCACAACAACACCACTTCTGGAGTGGTGTCATTGGTTTCAAAAGAGTCTTACAGCATTTTGCTGTTCCTAGAATTTGCAGGATATGGGTTTCCTTGAAGGTCTGGATCTCACCCTGAAGCTGTGTAAGCAACCTGGCAGCTTGACAGCTAGGTGTGAGAGAGAGAGAAACTTCATGGTGTTTATGAATGGTGGAGACTGATGCAAACATTGCTTACTACCAACTCATGTACAATAGCCTGTAAACATAATAACAGTCTTACTAAGACCTACATGAAGTCATGAAGTAGATAACTTTTTCTGTTCTCCTTACTTAAATCATCCCATGTTTTTTTTTTTTTTTTTTGGGGGGGGGGGTTGGGTGTTTTTTTTTTTTTTGTGGGTGATTTTATGCATAATTTTTGTGGGTAACTGGAAAAATGACAATTTTTTTCCATTCTTCCATGCAAGGTGATCCTTGGAAATCAAATTCAAGATTCTCATCTGAGACTTAATATAACTGAGCAATTCTAAAGACACAAAAAATGCAGGAGGATGCTGGCATGGAAGAGCGCCCTCCGCCCATGGCCAACACCTGCAGTTGACCCTGAAGGTGCTCTTTTAAATTCTGTCTGAATTCAGTTCAATAGAAATTGTTTTCGTATATCCTTGACTTGCCAGACATCAGCTTGTCCCTAGTCACTACTGCCGTATCTCTTTCCAAAGCTCTTTTTGGCTCCTTTCTTACAGCTGTGCATTCAGTAGTGGTACTGGGAGTGGAACAGACTTGACAGAGGGACTTGAACTTCACTTCCAAACATTGCCAACCAGACTGATTGCTAAAATCCAGCCTAGCCATTGTTCCAAACTTACCTGGCTTTAAGTACTTTTTTTCCAAAGAGAGCATTCCCTGGAGTAAGAGCACTGTCTCACAGACCCTGAATTCTGGGTCTGAACTTCCAAGAAAAATCAAAAGGACATTTCAGGAAAGCAAATAAAGCTCCTGACAATTTGTCTTGCTTGGGGTTGTTTCTAATTATCCTCTGTCTCACCTTGTCACAGATCAACATGAGAACAGGTAGTGGTCAAACCTCTTCCCTGCTCTAAAATGCTGAGTGTGACCAGTCAGCCAGAGCTGCTGGATGCCCTCAAAGAAGGGACAGTGCTTGACCTGCCTTACACAAGACAGCTTTTTCTACCTATCTGAGTCTCCTACTCAGATGGAACCTGTCTCTGGAAAAAAGTGATCTCCCCAAGGCACATCTCTCCCTTTGAGAAGGGCATCAAGTTTCTCAAGGGTTTTTGAATTTCAAGGGGTGGTGCTCCTCTCATCTGAGACAAAGAACAGCTCTTTTGGGTCCTCCCTGTCTGGTCTATTCTGTCTCATGGGACCCAAACACCTCCTGAGGCCTACCATGCCATGGCGTGTGAGTGGCCTTTATACTACCTACATGTGACTTACCAGTTATAAGGTACTTTGTTTTCCCTTCCTAAACCAAACAAAGCAAAATAACACACATAGTACAGTATATCAGGAAAAAGTGCTACCCTTGGCATCCAAAGCTGCTGTGACTTTCTGTTCAGCTATGGGACAGGTTAAGAAGCCCAAGCAAGCCCTGGACAGGAAACCATAAGCAGGGAGGCCTGCACGAATCATACTAATGACAAGAACAAATTTCTTACCAGAAAGCTCTCCTCCTGTGGGAAGAGACTTGACTCTAGCACAGAGAAGAGCCCAAGAAAACCTGGGCATTATGTCCCTCCACCAGGAAAACAATCAAGGATAGGTTTAAGCAAGGCTAGGTTGCCTGGATCTATCAGAGGACAAGAACTCTGTAGTCTGTAGAAGTGCCCTGGTAATCCAAAGGAGAAAATAACTGTGTGTGTTACTAAGTCAATACAGGGCATAGCAGGACTTGCAGCCCTTACACATATGATACAGTTCTCAGTGGAGGCAGAGCTCTCAGAAGGTCTGAGATGGGAAAATACCAGCTGCTTGAAAGAAAGGACACAAGAGAAGAGGAAAAAACACCCTACCCAGACAAGTGCAGAAAGTTTAGAAAAAGAGTGTCCTCTCCAAGATGACTAATCGGCTTCCATTGACTCTGTGGGTCTTGGTTTCATGTGTTGTGTCTGTTAATTCTGTTACACAGGCACACAGCAAAGCACCTTCATGCTTCCTCTGGAAATGAAGCATATCTGAAGCTCCTGTGCATCTCCACTGGTGTGCACCGACATCTCTCAGCTAGCAAAGCGTGTTGGCTTAAAGAAGCAGTTCCCATGATTTCTATACCTTCTGCTTTCCTTTGAAAGGAGGAGGTGGTTGTCTGCAATCTCCACAGGAGAGTCTTGTAAAGACTTTGTTTAGATAAGGTACAATCAATTATTAAAACCAGTAGTAAAAATCATATTGGAAACATACCTCTTACTGTTTGACAACTGGTGCTCATGAGCTGCAGTCCCAAAAGCTGAAAATGTGTATTTAATATAAAGTTATTAGTCCTTCCCTCTGATGTTAATCTGATTGCTTATGTATTTAATTTCTTAAAATCAATCCAGACATTTGCTTCCCCTGCTGTTATTTCTTTTCCCAAAAAGCTGGATGTATGTTGCAGGATTTTCTTCTTGGGAGACTGTTTCTTCCAGATCCATGTTCACATGGCGTGATATCTATCTCACCAAGATCTCCCTTTTCTCATATGCTAATGTGCCCTGGGCAGAACTGAGTTTCTTGACAAGGCACTGATTCTCCTAGTTAATTCGCATACTTCAGTCACTGGCAGCTGCTCTAAGGTCTCCCCTTAAGGAGCCTTCTCTTCCCCAGGCTGAACCAGCCCATCTCTCTCAGACTGTCTCCAGAGCAGAGCTGCTCCAGCCCTCACAGCGTCTCCATGGCTTCCTCTGGGCTCCAACAGCTCCACATCCCTCTTGTGTTGTTGCCCCAGAGCTGGATGCAGGACTGCAGGGGGAGGTCCCCCCAGAGTGCAGCAGAGGGGAAGAATCCCCTCGCTCAACCTCTTGCTCATAATCTGGGGGTGCAGCCCAGCACATGGAGGTGTTTCTGTGCTGCAGGCTCACACCACCAGGTCAGTGGTTAGCTATGGTATGCCAGCTCTATGCAGTTGAAAGCAATGGCCATATCTCTGACTGAAGCCAGGATGCCCATGTGTTGCGGTGCTGGAGTCCTGGAAGGAGCAATGCCTACAGTTCCGGAGCTGGACACTCCTCATGCCTCATCTCTGACATGGAAGCCACTCTTTGTCACTGTGTGCCCACCCGTCACACCGATTCTTGTTCTGTATGGTCCAAACTAGATTGAACTACAGCAATATTATTAGTGACATTACTGCTGTATTACAGACCCTTTGCTCTGTCTCTCCCCAGCCCCCAGGTTTGTCTGATTGGCTTTTGTTGAGACGTGATTCTGGTCACCACTATACCAATACATCAGCAGCATGGTTCTACATGCATCCCCAAACCCCTTTCATTTTCTGTTCAAGTCAGCAAGTTAACTTGGCTGTCCTACCGTGAGCATTACCGTACCACATGTCTACATGAGCTCATACAGTGTGACAAAGCTGAAGCACAATAAATCATTTAGTAAGTCAGACATGGGCTGTAACTCATGAGTATACTCATCTGCATCACAATAACTTCATTTCCATTCCTGTTGCTCACCCTTCAAGATTCCTTCTGCTAAGAATTTGCCCAATGTAAATATTTGTGGCTGAGCTAATTTCCTGAAAATAAGCCTTTGTAGTCAAAATGGTGACAGAGCTGTAATAATGTGTCAGGCATCCCTGTAATATTCTTTCAGATACTGTAAAAAAATATATTTATCACCATTTCTTTTTGTCTCTACCCAACTAGCTTGTGCTCCTAGGTAGATTTTCAATGCAGTCATCGCATAAGGATTACAGACACAGGTAGCATTAAGGACACATTTTGAAGAAAAGGTTTGGTAACTTATTGTAATGCAGTCAGGGAAAATAAAAGACAAGACATTTTCTATTTCCATGACTACTACAGTTTCTTCATCACTTTAAATTCTTTGATGTCCCTTCTTTTTGCCCAGAACTTTAGACTCTTTTGATTTATCAGCAGTTGGTGTGGCGTCCTCACCTGTCAAAAGCCTGGCCTGGCAGAGACAAGCATCACTACAGGGATCAACTCAGCCTGATAAGAGCAGCTGTTATTTCCCGTTATTTATTTATTTTTATTTATCTTTATTTCTGAGAAATTGTACCACGGATGGGATTTATTTGAAACTTTCTCACCCAAATAAGTAGTGTTTAATTTTCAAATCATAGAACGATTTGAAAAAGGTTGGAAAAGACCTTTAACATCATCAAGTCTAAGCGTTACTTTAGGACTGCAAAGGCCAACACTAATCCATGTCACTAAAGGCCTTGTCTACACAGTTTCTAACGCTTGCAGGGAAGGTGACTCCACCACTGCCCTGGGCAGACTGTTCCAGTGCCTGACCACCCTTTTGGGAAAGAAATTATGCCTAATACCCAGTCTAAACTTCCCTTGCCACAGACTGATGCTGTTTTTCTCTTGTTCCTTGGGAAAAGAGACCAGCCACCACATCAAAATTCATCAGAGGAAGATATTCATGGCTTCATCCTAAGAAAGCTGAACTAAGTACTTTTTGGAGCCTCACAAACAACTCTGGAGGCTGCTTGCCTTTTCTAGGTACCTGAAGACTGTTCTCACAGTCTGAGTGCATCCAAACATGTTTCAGGGATTGCTAACTTCTGTCTTTGCCCAAGTGACCTGCTTTTGTGGAGTTAGTCAACTTCCTTCACCAGCCAAGTTCTTCCACAAAACTGATGACCTCCCTTCTTGTATCCTGATCATCGGTATAAATATGCTCACATGCAACAATCATCCCACATGTTTCTCTTCTAAACAGCATACACAGCACACATAAAACCCATTTCCTGGGGACAGGGACAATATTTCCTCAGGAAATAGTGGATTGGTAGGTATGGTTGGCATTAGAGGTTTTGCAGTGTATATACATAACATGACTGTTCTGAGGGACAGATCTTCCCATTACTTTCACGAAGGAGTACTTTTGCCTTCACACTGAAGTCCATTTAAGTATGAACTTGTAATCATGGTTCACCATTCAATGAAATTCTAAGATTTCTGCTATTCACAAATTACTGTGCTACAGAAATACTGAAAAGCAGGACAGGAGGGTTGTAACCACATGTCTCCAATTCTGAAATCAGAGTTGACTTTGCCTAAAACATGCCACTGAGGTATATGTATCTAGCGTGCCTTCCAGCAAAACTCTCATCATCCTTCCACTTTCCATCCCAGTAATCCAGTATATCTTCACTGTAGACTGTTTTTTTCAGATCTAGGTTTCTCTTGTTACAACTTAACCCACTCTTCATAATTTTTAGGTAATCATAGTATCTGAAATGGAATTCCTGACTGCGATTTTGGCCAAGATGTCCTGGCTAAATCAACTGACAAACTGTAGAAGACTTTGGCTGTAAGACTGATTAGTTACTCCACTTGAATGGGTTGGGCATAATGGAGTAGAAGCTTTCAGATCAGGAAGCAGGAAATAATGATGTAAAGAAGTGCCATCCTTATTTTGCATTTCTAACAGCTGTTAGCTTCTGAAATACAGGGTTTGGTTATTTATTTTGGTTTTTTTTGTCAATTTTAATTTAACTGTCAGTAATCAGAAGACCATTAGAGTTACATAACATATCTATAGAGACCCTTAATTTTATTTACTACAAATGCATCATACATAATTTTCTTAATGCAAATCAGGTTTTTAGTTATGCCATTATGTCAAGTTATGTTTGAGCTGAAATTGAAATTAATTTGAAGTCTGCATAACTGCTTTTAAAAATCTGCTTTTATTTATGTTGTTTGCCTTGAGTCTCTTCAATGTACAAATAGAAAAAGGTTGATCAGAACAGGTTTTACATCCTGAAATCTATTTTTCTTTTTAAATAAACTCAACTAATAAGCAGATGGGTTTAACTGCCTATTTGCAATCACCATGGCTTTCAAGATCTCAGATTCAGTTCCCACTTAAATTACACAGGAAAAAAAGCATTCTGCTGCTCTTTCTCCCAACTTCAACAAGTTTCCTCAACTCACAGAAAATGAGTTGTTGAAATTATATTGGTAAGCAAAGGAAAACACAAAGACATTATTGCTCAGGGTGTCAGGCTGAGTCTGCTTTCCTATACCAATAGAAGAGCCCTTCACAGTTCAACTTTAGTCAGTGTTTTGTCACTGAAAATGCAGAATAGATGTAAATGAAGATAGGATGAGAAAGTTCGGGTGTTCAGCCTGGAGAAGAGAAGGCTGCATGGAGACCTCATAGCAGCCTTCCAGTATCTGAAGGGGGCCTATAGG
>JANRGW010024285.1:0-28925 GCA_024733675.1 Psilopsiagon aymara
GGATTGGGGGGGGGGGGGCGGAGGGGGGGCTGTGTCCATGCACCAAAATGGGAATTGGACTCACTTTTACAGGGGTAGTATTTTTCATATAAAATTAATTTGTTACCACAGGAATTTGTCAGGCTTTTGCACTTCAACAGAACATGAGGCAACAGTTTCCTCCAGTACCACATAACCAAAGGAGTGATTCAGAACCACTCAGTGGCCTGCTAAATGATTTAAAAGGAGTAGTTTACAGCTATAACAGTTGCATGAAACCACCTGCTTTCTCTGAATAAAGAAAAGAGAAAAATAATAAAGAAAATACTTATCACAAGGGATTTACAATTTTTCACTCTGGTCTCAAAGACTTTGTACCTGAAAGACAGAAGCATTTGAAGAGCAAGATCTATATAGATTGTGCTGCTCCAATGCTGTTGCCGCTTCTGCACATGTAGGAACACTTGCCATATTTATTATTTAAGGAGTGAAATCCTCAACACTTCCTAAAAACCTTTAAGGTATCTTAAAGATAACCTCAGCTATCCAGTCAGCTCCCAAAGCACAATCTACTGCCCTGCCCTCTGTGAAAGATGCAAAAAGGCAAAAGCTTTACATATATTGCAACTCCTCAGAGCATGATGAAGTTTATGGCTTTTCAATTTTCACATCCTTTCTAGCTCCCAGGGCACGCAGGCCAAACTCGCATCAGTGATAGAACTTAGACTCTTACAAGGAAGGGGTTATAAAAGGCTTTCCATCAGGCTGTTGTCCTTGTACACTTGGACTTTACAAAGAACACTTCTTCATGGCTAGAGGTACATGGTACTTGGTGGTTTCTATATCCTAGCAGGTCAAAAATATGTGAAAGAAGGTATAAATTTATATAAGACATACCCTGTTTGAACTTACATTCTGTTAGTTGTTTCTGGTTTTACACTCTTCTTACTAAAGTTACGTTAATGTCAGTTTCCTTATAGCCAATCTTGCCAAATGAGAAGCTGTGTGTCTGTTAATAGGATGAAAATTATTAAGTCATGACAAGTTTAACCAGTTGGATATTTAACTTATTTTGTCATCTAAGGAAGTCTTAAGTGGTGCAGTGTGTGAGCCAAAAGAAGGAAGTAGTAAATTAACTTCACTCTCACATTAGATTCCCTTAGATTTACAGCTAACTCTTCACATTTCAGTCTAGAATGTAACAGCAGAACTGGGTCTCCTCCCAGGACCAAAAAAAAACCACAAAGAAAAACAACAAAAACATGGAACATTCCAGGATTCTCTAATTTTCATTATTATTTGCTATTAAAGTCAGGCTGTCACCTAGTCATAGCATTATAGTGTTAGGAACATTCACAAATCCCATACTAAAACATATTCAGTGCCTTAAGCTCCCTGCATAAATGGAGATTAAAAATAGCTAGAACAACAAGCTGCCAATAAAATATACTTGCTTAAAAAGCATCCAAAAGCCATCCATCATTAAGCAATTTTCAGTTTTTCACAGATAGTTTCAAGGAGAACTTCATTTACAAGAAACCACTCAGTTACAAGTAAGAAATCATTAACACCAACGGGTGAAACTTAGGCAGAAAAAATGGTCAATAACTTGACAAAAAAGGCAGTTTAAGTTTTCACTTAAGAGTCAGTCGGCTAATTATGTTCTATGCACCCTTTACAATATCCCCTTCTGAAAACTGTTCTTTTAAAGCTGTGTAATTCACATGCAGCAATAAGAATTTTAACACCAGATGAAAACAACTGGCACAATACACTGACGCCAACAGAAGAAACAAACTCTACAAAATTAGATTATGCATATTCCTAAAATTTGACTACTTCACTGCTTTGAGGACGCTTGTTTTCAAAGATCATGGAATCATAGACTAATTTGGGTTGGAAGGGACTGCTGAAGATGATCCTTTTTTCAAAGCAAAAACAACCAATGGAAGCAAGCACAGTGATGGGGAAAGACATCAAACATTTGATGGGAGAAAAGGCCCTGCAAAATCATAACACAGAAGTGGAGAAACTCAAGCTGATTTGCCTATTGCCTCCAATCCATTAGAACATCTTGTACAGCATGTCAAGAAACAAGCTTAAGCATATGCCACCAGGTCAAAGACATCGCGGGCAAGTGGAAAACAATCGGAAATCCCAGATAACTACTTATTTCAAATCTTTGGAGGAGCGCTGACAGCACAGAAACACATGCAGGTCCTATATACAGCATTCCGAAAACAACTGGTACTCCAGGACAGGTCACTGAGCTCTACAAGGAGAACTGGTAATTAAAATTACACAATAAACTGGAAGCCTATGACCAGGGATGTAATTTTCAATCACCAGCACAACCATACCATTTGGAAATACTCTGTTGCATATGGAAACGCTGGTGGGCACATGGGGTGAGGGTAACGGCACAAGGTGTCCTCAAGTGTTTCTGGACCTCAGAAGTTCAAGATTAATTCATCTCCACAACTGAAGTTACATAGTGGGGGAGGAGGAGAGAAAACGGCATTTTCTGCCAAAAACATTCTATGTCTGCAATCTATTACTCCCACATTTCTTCAAACATACTGTCAGGCACTTTTGGTATGAATTAGGGGACTGGATTAGCATTGCCACCCAAACCAAACATGGCATCTACAAGAGTCTCCCAAGAGACTGGAGTGTGTTCTGACTGTGAGGAG
This sequence comes from Psilopsiagon aymara, assembly GCA_024733675.1. Lineage (NCBI taxonomy): Eukaryota > Metazoa > Chordata > Aves > Psittaciformes > Psittacidae > Psilopsiagon > Psilopsiagon aymara. Next base: position 2,673 of record JANRGW010024285.1, read on the forward strand.
ATTATAGGCTGGGAACATACCCAGAAGCCACAGCCAGCAAAATAATTCGCTTTCTTTTTAGCCTAGAGAGGAGTCTTCTGTTGGAAGTTACTTCCATATTTCCTGATTAAGCGCCCTGCTCATTCCTTCCTAAGGGTAGCAAAATGAAAGGGTAATAATTTTAGGCACTCCCCAGTTTGGACAGGATAAGCTGACCGTATACATGTGTGTGCCTGAGATTACCACACACTGATATGCCTCCATGTGTTATAAACAGGAAAACCACTAAGACAAACAAGCTGTTCCCTATTGTAATTTTCTGCAGCAATACTCTAGCATTAAGTGTATTCCCCCAGGTGTAAATTTGTCCCTGAGAAGTACTAATAAACTTTTACAGCACAATTTGCCATCATGTGTTTAGTTTATATCACTCCATACCAAAAACAAGCTTAGAAAGTTTCTAAAACAGTAGTGTTGCCTTCTTTGCTGCCTTTTTCAACCTGAGAAAACAAGCTCTTTGGTTAACCACAGCGCCAAAGAAAGCAAAAATATATCCATCATTACCTGCCTTTTGAAATTACTTTTCCTAGCACAAAGTGCAGCACCTCTTTTATCTCTGTTTGAACATTCACCTCCTAAAAGTGCCATCACTGGGAAATCCAATGACTCTTCTCAGGCAAAAGCCCCATGGACAGTCTTTCCAAACCATGGGCTCCCATAAAAAAGTCATTCTCCACTCAGGCCTAAATCTGCCCCTCCTGAGTCTCCAAAAGGTTAAATCTGCAAATGAAGGCTCTTTATGATGAGCTCCAGTATCAGACAGAAGCATGTCAGTAGACAGACAGCAAAGCCAGGCATATGCCTGCTACTGAATGGCTAAGAGCAGCAGTGAAGTGCTTTACTTCGTTAAGACTTCACACACAATTAAAGTATTTATCAACTCCATTGAAATTTAATACATATTGAGAGACTCTACTTTTAAAAAGGTAGGTAAAAGAAATACAAGACAGGCAAAGTACAACTTCTGCAGCTGCTGTGCTGTAAGTCTACTGACTGAGCCTCATTCAAGATGATACTTATTTCATTTGGGGACCATAAAATCTCTCCACTTGGATTCATTAATGTGATTAACCAGGCATTTTGCCTGACAGCAACTCCACCAGATTGGCCTAGCTTCTGCCTGCGCCATAAACATACTTGGCCTTTTCCATACGTGCTGGCAAAAGTCAAAACCCAACAAAGTAGTTACCTTGCTACAACTTGAAATGGGGTTGGGGTTTTCTTGTTATGATAACGGACAAACCTCACACAGAGCAGAAAACACTCAAAGACACTCAAACCAGAAAGGAGGAGATGTTTGCCACCCAGTTATGACATCTAACAGTGAGGAGAAATAAAGTTAAAACTAAAATAAAAGTGATTTCTTTAAAAACCTGGTAAGACCGGCAGAGGGGGAGAGGAGGGCATCAGGAGAAGAACTGTATTCAGCTCACAGCCGAAACCTCCCACTTGACCTCAGGACAAAAGACCCTGTGGGCTACCAAGCTGCCCTACTACCTGTACCGCACAGCGAAAGGCCCCTGCACAGTTAGTAGCGCAATATCTATTGCAATTTGCTCTCCATGTACCTGCACTACCAGCCCTAATATCTTACAGCACTTACCTACCTGCAGCATGGGTCCCCTCTGAAAGGATGTTAGTGCCAGGCATATTTGGTAGCTTCATTTTAGCCCTACTGTGCAAGACGGCTTTTAATTTAGTCTAGGCTCACCCTGAAAGACAATCTCACTTGCTCTTGGTGAACCTTGGAAAAACCTTTGGAAAAGCCAAAAACAACTGCATGGTCATTAACAGTATTTAAACCCTCATACTGTCAATGCTCAGCTCTAAGATGTCAATCTTCTCACCAGCTCCTAATATGCTTTCTGGTACGGCTAAATCCCTGTATTTAAGAGGCAATGAAAAGGAACCCAGAGTTACTCAGCTAACAACTGTTCTTCCCTTGCCCATATGAGCTACTCAGGAAAAAATGCAGCTTCTCTTCTCCCTGGCTCATTTTTTAAGGTGAGACATCGGCTCAAAACAGTGATGGCCAGAATGTATCTGAAAGGAGAAGGTTGATAGCCTTACAGAATACGGCAACAGAAACCACTACATTCATTTGGCTCTGCTGGAGGGGAGGATGGCTGTGTTAACAGATTACAAACACACTTTGCACAGTTCTGGAAAACAGAATTGTTCTGGAAAGCATGCTTCTGTAAATAAACCTTTGTGCTTCATGATCACCCCACCTACCCTGCAGCCATGAACATATGCTATGACTGCATCTGGCTCAGCCTGACAGTTTCTCCAGTTGGCTCAGCAAAAGGGCAAAAAAAAGAGAGTCATATAAAACAACAAAAAGCAACAAACCCGAAGATATCAACTCTGCTCTTGGTCTTAGCACTGAACCTCGCTACAGCCATCATTCCTGGCAGAACTACACAGCAGCTTTTGTCTTGCAGCGACGATAAACTTCCTGCTGCAGGCTGGAACAGGTCAGCGCTCCCTTTGTCTGCCCAGTGGTCCAAACACTGTGAAATCCTAGATAATCGTGACTAAGTTTTCATAGCTGTTGCTGCTGTGAAAGCAGCCTCTGCTTCAAGTGGTATCCCCTTACTTGCTCTGAGCTCCCTCCCAGGGAGAGAACCAGCTGGGGCACCACAGAGGGAAGCTGCACTTGCCAAGCGACTGGTTTTCCCTTCTTCCTCTGCAAAGTGGTGGTTATCATAGAATCATAGAATAGTTAGGGTTGGAAAGGACCTGAAGATCATCCAGTTCCAACCCCCTGCCATGGGCAGGGACACCTCACACTAAACCATATCACCCAAGACTATGTCCAACCTGGCCTTAAACACCGCCAGTGATGGAGCATACACAACTTCCCTGGGCAACCCATTCCAGTCCCTCACCACCCTCACAGTAAAGAATTTCTTCCTCATATCCAATCTAAACCTCCCCTTTTTAAGTTTAAACCCATTATCATCCACATCCAACATACAGCCCATTGCTCACAGGACCATTGTGCCTTGCTAAGAGTGTGCAACCAAGCTCTGCTGAAAACCACCCCCTCTAAAAGGCTTCATGTCGACAGTTATGGGAGAAACCAATCCCATTAAAAACAAAATGATGAAAATCAACCTTCAAAATAAGCTCTTGAATGTCTCTGGCTGCATTCATCTATCCTGGAACACCACCAACCAAATGTTAACATATAGATGTGAATTCACAGTCAGTCAGCTTTCAGAAGAAAGTACATCTTGCAAATGATCAAGGTGACATCAACTCTACATCCACATGACTGTGAGAATGAAAGCTTTGCTACCCAGACTTTAAAGAAAAAACCCAACAGATTACTATGACTTAAGAATTAAAGACCTCAATACATGCATCCCCCTCAGGTGGGATCAAACAGTTAAAATGGGAGAAACAATCACAGCCACAGGCAGTGAGACTAAAATTGGTGAACACTAGAGATGAAGTGCAAGATCAGCAGCCCAGAGTGTCTTTTAGAGACCTGAGGAAACAGTGATGCACAGACAATGGCTAGAAACATACTTATAATTCAGTGATGAACAAAACATTGTTGCACTATTTCTGTTGAAAAGTCATTTTTTTCCAAGCCTGCCTATACAAGCACAGCCTAAGCTCTTCACCTACACACCACTGTGAAAAGGCTTTGGAATCACCACTCCACTATTGCTTCTCAGCCCCATCCTCCCCAAGCGCTACAACCAGATCCATTAAGAGTTACTACAATAAGCAACGTGAGACTGCTTAAAACAACCAGACAGTCACCAAGATAAAGATCTCTGGAAAAAATAAATGCTGTGTCTGGTTTAATCCTGTGCCAAGACTGATGATGGTGTTTGAAGCTATTACAACGTTCATTCTGCACACAGACAGCAGTGACTGGTAGCAACAGGCAGCCCAGCTGAATGGCCCACAGTAAGTTAAGAAACCGGACTGTTCTTCTTTAGCAAATGCAGGAGTCATACTAGAGGCTTTAACCATCATCACCATTACACCTTTATGATAAATCCAGAAAGATGAGATTTAACCCCACATAAATCTTTGCACACAATGTGCTTTGCTGTTTGCATCAAACTCTCTTGTCCTGCCCACAAATAAATGTATCCTACACAAATAAATGTATCCTAAATATTAGGGGAGCCCACATAAGCAGGAAACAACCAGGGCAGCTACTTGAAAGGGGGAAATGTTTCCACCGAGTCCATGCCCTGATCACAGCAGGTCTTAAACATACGGCTCAAGTCTTCTGAGTACCATCAAAAAGTACAGTTCCCAAGAGAAAACTCTACATTTCAGCTGCAGGCCCAGATATTAAGGTTAAGGAGATGCTTGTAAGGCCTTCAAACCCCTTTATTTTCTTTATCTTTCAGTTTCTACCTCTGCAACCTCTGCTGCTTCTTAGTAGCACATTCCATTTTCTCACACTTATGTCTGCTATTCCTTCTACCAAAAAACTAATCCCTTTAAAGAAAAAAGCTAAAGAAATTTAACCTTTCGCTTCATTTTTCTCTAGCAACACTGAGACAGTTGACATTTACTTGAGTTTATTTGCTCTTAGTAGCTTTATCACCCTTGAAGGAGGTGAAGTCTGTAGTGAGAGCACCACCACTCCTAGGCAGCTGGAAGAGGAACTGTCCAGCAGCAAAGCACCTCCTGATAGCAGGGATCGACTATGTGCTGACAGAGGAGCATCAGTGATGCTCCTCAACTTCTCAGTTAATAGCCACTTGCACCAGATGTTCATTTTCTACTGAACATATCAGTCAAAACTTCATAAGCTGTTTAACTTAGAACAAATGCAGCTTTTTGAAATGACACCTGAGGTACTGCAAGTATCGGAATTACAGCCCATGTACACCAAAGAATTAAAGTTTCTTAAACAGAAATCATCATACAGGTTCCAATGCAGAGAAAGGGGGAAAAAAAGTCAGAAAATGCATCTCTCCTCTACTTCCCCATGCCCATTACAAAGCCAAACTCAAAGCACTTCTAACTCCCAAACCACTGCCATTTCACTCTCTGTTCTCAACCAGAAAAGCATGTTTGCTTATGAACTACCATAATTCTAGCAACTTGAGCTGTAATTTGTAATTAGTACGCCTCATAAAAAAATCAAGTTCTCAGCTACACATATCCTCAAAGCCCCATCCAACCTGGCCTAGTGGAATGTATCCCTGCCTATACCAGGGGCATTGGAACTAGATAATCTTTAGGCCTAGTTTTTTCACAGCTTTACTCAGTTCTTCTGTCTTATGGCTCCAGCATGCTACAACTACATCTTGGTAGGAGCATCATCCAGCAAGACCTCACATAGGCTTTCATTTAACTTAACATAACCTACAGAGCTCTGTTGTGTGCCATTTGGACTGGACACCTTGTTCACTTAGTAGGGTTTGTCAAGCTAGCACATGAAGTCACAAAGTTCAAACAGTTTCTCTGGCCTTGATCATCAACAGTCCAGAACTGACATACTTATGTTGCCATATAAATAAACCTATTTGTCACCAGGGATTCAAATGAACAATAATAAAGCAAACAGATTAAGGATGAAACTGCAAACACCTCCATTTGTCATGGAGAAGAATTCATCAGACACACACTGAATAAAAGGAAAGAGAAAAGCCATAGTGAAATACTCCATACACTTTCAAGCCCACATCTCTCACCTATCACAAACCTATGCAATCAAGGTGATTTCTGGCTGGAGTTAAAGGAGGTTTTTTTGGTTTTCAGGGTTTTTATTTTACTAGATGTTACTTAAGGATAGCACTGAAAGACCATGACCCTATTTCCACTCCTCCAGAGTCTGCAAGGCTGTCTTTGATGTTTCTAATGTTATGTAGCCTCATGGATCATATCACCTTTCCCATGAAAGCACAGGGATTATCTTTCTCCACTACTTTGCATTCTCCATTACATGAACAAACAACACTTCCTGCTATTCTGCCAACTGTGAAAAAGAGTTGCTTATATCATATAGAGAGCCTTGCTTGTTAAGGATGAAATGGCATATGGCTCCTTTTGGTACAAACTCAATACATGAAAGCCTAACCAGATGTGCTCATTTGAGAAAGACAAGAATTAATAAACTCACAGCCGTATTTTCTAAGTAATGCTCATCCCATAGATCTATATTTTCTTTAACAAGCTTTTCCACAGCAGAAAGCAAAGGTTGTTCCAGAAACAAGAAAACCTATGGAAGGTATCTAGTCTCTTCCCAGAGAGCCACACAACAGAAGAGGGTGTCTTCCTTGGTGGTCCCTTTATTTATTTTCTCTCAACAGCCATAGACAAAATGTTGATAAAGTCAAAGGATGAATTTTATCTCCCATTCTCACAGTTTCTAGGTATAAAGAAGCTTCCTGGAAACGTTTATGCATTTAGGGATGTCTGGACCCACTGGATTCTCAAAACAAGAGAGTGCCAAGTAATATCCACTGAATTTAGGTCACACTCATCTACAGGAATATGAAGGGAGGATATGCAACTCACCATATATCCAAACTTCACACTACGCTGGTGATACAGATTAGTGCTGTAAGACAGATGTTGTTGAAAAGATAAAACTCCTTCCTATATGATTTTAAAATCCATTCTTTAAGTTTCCTAGCTGAGAAGAAAACTATTGTGCTTACTTTGTATATAGAATGGCAGCTGGGGGATATCTCTTCAACAGATACTGTCCTAGGAGACCCTGGATGAAGACCCAGGAAGAACAGACCCTTTCTATGTCTCAGCTTGTCTGGAAAGTGCTCCTGCATCCCCAGAACCATAAAACATGTTAAACTGTGTTAATACACTGCTATTTTAAGCTTAGATAAAGTCCAGGGTAGTCTTCAAATCTAAGAGCCCAGCTGCTTCAAGACAGACCCCATGTTACCCTGCCATTCCCACACAGATTGTGTATCAGTTCCTTGTGCAATCAGGCCTTGCACAAAACTAAACAGCAAGCCTGCTGCTCCTGCCAAGACAAAACATCATCTCCTTATTTTAACAAGTGTAGCAACAAAACAAGACAAAAGAAAGAAATCCCCACAACTGCATCTGATCAAAAGTACACAAAACACACATTCCAGACCCTAGGTCTTGAAGGCCCAATGGTGCTGAGACTGACAAATTATGCCAAGTTCTGAGCTTCCACACAAAAAACTTAATCCACCTGTCAGGAAAACAAAGAACATCCAAAGCCAAACAGCACCACTTTATTCGGTTGAATACTTAGAAAAGAGTGGAACTGCAGCAAAGACATCGTAAGTAAGGACAGGAATGAACTAACCTTGACATATGCTAGGTAATGCTCGCACTTTTCCTGCATGTATGTCAGTTCTAACTTCTCTGTGATCTGCCCCACCGTCTCTCCAGAAGTCACAAAATAAACTCTGGGTTGCTGGCTCTTTTCCTTCTTCGCCACATCAGCAGTTAAGTTATAATTCAAACCTGGTTTAAAAAGGAAGAAGAAAACAGAGGATGTCAGTGAACAATAGTTATTTTCTAACCACCTATGAATGGATCCTGTTGCCCCCAGGGCATGTGTACTTCAAGAAAGGTCAGCCCTTGAAGGCCCTCAATCACTAAGTTTCCTGTGACTGCACAAAACCAAATCCAATTACTAATGTACTTCCAAGTTTTGTGCTGCTGTGTTCCCCAGCCCATCCTTTCCCATCGGAAATTATGTGTAAAAATAAATCTACGCATGCATACTTCATAAAAGAAACAAAAGATACTTAAACTATGTTGTTAACAAAAAAAAACCAAAATCACAATACAAACAACAGCAGCAGCCTCAAGCTTTGTTTTCCTTCTAAAACCACACAAACCAAGCAAATATCAACCAGAATGTGGCACTTTCTGATAATTACTTTTGATGATTTGCAGTCATCTTAACATTCACACTTTAACTAGAGGTTGCTGCCTTGCAATCAACAGTTGCCTCCTAGATGTTACACATCCCTAGCAATTTATAGAAGACATACCCCAAGACTAATGGTCTGTATCTCTGTAAACTCTGTTTCCTGCTTTTCTACAGGACAAGCAGCTTAACACAAGTGGTTGGTTTATGACTAGATGTATGTGTCCAAAAGGAAACTTACTTGTTACCTGAAGTAATTATACAGCAACTGATTAATCCAAGCTGAGTATACCTTTCTTTTTGGCAAAAGCAACAACAGAAGGAGCAATGAAACTGAACAGAAGCATGAATTTTATGCTGCTTTCTACTGACAAGTGAAACACAAGTGAGGTCCTTTCACTCATCACAGACCACAGCCTATACAGACTTCAGCTGTTATCAAGGCAATAATGGGAATACCATCAGATTGGCTCACTCTAAATGGCTTAATTAGATGCTAATCCCCCTAAAGGAGAGCCAGCACCAGCTCCTGTGCTGATTTGTTAAATATGTAGGATGTTTGCCAAATTATGACTTTGCCAAATTATGTTTTAAGTCCTAAATGATTGATACCATATCATATGCTGCCCATAAATGTAAACTTTTTTTTTTTTTTAAGACAGAATGTTATAAACACTCAATGCAAATGTTAAACATTCATGGACTGAGGTGCACTGTAACAGATTTCAGCAAGGAGTCTGTGCTGGGTTAAGGGTGTCGCTTTACTTCATTTGGTGGTGGTGGGTTTGGAGTTGTTTTTTTTAACCAATTTAAATCCTAATCTCTCTAACTTAACACTGCTGCCAACGCTGTTGCATCCAATCATTTCTTCACCAAACTTTCAGTACTTTGAAGAACTTATTTAATGATACTGTAAACCTTGGTGCAGAAGTCACTGCAAACATTCATAATTCACGTAATTCAAAATGACCTCGCTTCCACTTGCAGCATGCTGCATCCTGATGAAGAACTCACTTAAGCTCACACACAACCACCAGAGACATACCCTTGGTGGCAAGAAAAGGCACAGCTGAGGAATCAGCCTAACTACCATCACAGGGCTCCACCTGAACTTTTTTTGCTTGCTGCTGGCAGAATAACTTGAAAGTGCTTCAAACTCTACCAAGCTCACACCAAAACTCCCACTGAAGTGGTGTTTACCCAGACCCACTAAAGAGCACCACCTATACAGAAACACAGGGGTTAGCCTAATTAAAACCGCATCAGTCTCTTTTTTGTTCCTTTTTTTAACATGTGCACATCCCACACCCATCCCCTTTCAAGACCTCACATGCACACACACATGCTGAGATCTGTACTGGCGTCCCAAGCATAAGCCAAGAAAACCCATTAGCAAACCCAGGCCCTGTGCAGGCAGAGGCAAAAGACCCTTGGGAAGACACAGCCCTCTTCACAGGACGATGTATGACTGACACTGAAAAATTCCTTGTGGTAGGGAGGGAGACACATCCCAGCCCAAGGCCATAGCAGGAGCCGTCTGAGCAAAGCCACGCCAGCTACTGCCTCTCTGAAACAGCAGTGATGTTTTCAATCAAGCAGCACAGCTCCCATCCTCTCCCCCGCCTCCCCTCTATTTTGACAACTTGTTTCTATGTTCTATCCAGTGATGTGACATCACTGGAAAAACTGGAATACCATGAGTAAGGATTTTTTCTTTTAACCTTCCTTCCAAAAAGCAACCAGGGAGCAGATAACTCACCAAATTTAGCACTGCTGGTGGTGTAAGTTCCTCCTGCTCGATCCAGCAAGTAACTGGGAGGCAAGTAAATTAACTCTTCCAGGTAATGCCTTCAAATATTTGTCCAGCAGCTTTAAACAGGTATGGTTAGAAATGTGTCTGGGCATCTGACTGCCTAAACTTCACATGATCAATGTAAAACTCTGGCATGAGCTCAGAGGAAGGGCTTGATTCTCCTGATAACCACCATTCCTTTCTGTAACTGAAATAAAATGCCTGTAAGCTTTGCTAGCAGCCCCTGCTGAGAAACTTCTGGTCATAGCTACAAGAGGACCACAAGCCAGCAGACCAGGAGTTACTTCAACCGGCAACAGATGCACCAAGTAACCAGCAGCAGGCATTTCATAATGGATTTTCACTCCAAGTAGCACATACGTACTCACGATGTAAGACTCCTCCCTTCACAGGCTGAAGGGAGAAGCCTGGAGAAGAGAATGCTCCAGAGAGACCTTATAACAGTCTTCCAATACCTAAAGGGGCTACAAGAAATCTGGAGAGGGACTTTCTACAAGGCCTGTAGGGACAGGACAAGGGGGAATGGCTTTAAACTGACAGAGGAAAGATTGAGATTACACATTAGGGAGAAATTCTTCCCTGTGAGGGTCTTGTGGAAAGCGTCCCTGCCCATGGAAGGGAGTTGGAACTAGATGAGTTTTAAGGTCCCTTCCAACCAAACCATTCTATGAAGGCAGCCTTGAAGCAGAAAGGAGTGAGGAGAGATTAAAATTGGGCAGCGGTATCCCATGAAGTAAAATGGGAATCACAGCTGGCTGTGTTAACGGAAGGGTTACACGCCCTGAGCCAGCTGGCACATCTCTTCATCTCCTGCTCAGATGATGCTACAGCACAGAAAAAGCAGGCAACAAAATGCTCAGCAGGAATAAGCCCATCCAGAAGTGTTTGTTAAACTACTAGCTACAGTTCTGATTCATGGGGTAGGAGGAAAGTGGAAGTGCCACATGGAGAAAATGAAGAACTTACTAAATAATAACTAAAAACCATTGGAAGAGGTCTTTCTTTACTGTCTCTACCAGTAATTATGAGGAGGAAATAATTCCTGAACCTTGCTTGCAGAGAAAATTCTTAAGTAATGAAAGTATTACCAAAAATTGCCCTAGCAAATGACAACATATCGAGGACATTCCCCACATCCTCTTCCAAAAAGCCTTCCTTTTCCCCTTACTTGTTTCAAACCTTGTTTCAAATCCTCTCTCATAGCATTGTCCCTAGCTTCTAAGTAGAGAGCCATCCTTACTGCTCCATACACCGAGCAACACATCCCTACAGCATCCATGCTTCTGAGGCATTCAGAGGGTAGCTCTGACACAGACCTGCATCCAAGCAAACTGGAAAAATGAGACACAGACAGAAGTACTCCTCATGCAGCAAACTACAGCAGGATCCAGGCAAGAAGAGGAGTGTCCACTTTTGTCAGGTTTTAGATCAAGCATGTTTCTTCAATCCTAGAAACATATTCTGAGTGCAAATATCGGCCAACAGTATCTGGGACATGACAACTACCCCAGAAATGGATCAACACACAAGCAATACACATCTGAAGTGTATAGGAGAAACTTCGAAGCTGTTTTAACGCACCTGCCTAACTCTAGCCAAATGCCCAAACCCCTTCATTTTCATAGCTACTAACATCCACCTAATTCTCAAACTGGCACTAATATCATTGTTGTGATTATTGTAGAGGAAATCATCCAGACTGTGGGCACAAGTTCACTTCCATTCTCCTGCAAGGATGAACACAGAATCAGCGCATGATGTATAGAGATGTCAGCAGCCTCTGTCTTCTTGACCTGGTCACCCAGAAGTGCACAGTCTGAATAGGCTGAAGCCTGCTCATCCAGGCTAGGAAATGCCTTTCTCTCATTTCCTGCCTTTCCTGCATATACAGAGACCCCAGGGTAGACAAGACAAAAACCATTCAAGTGAGGGAAAACAACCGGAGCAAGATTCCAGGGTGAAAGAGTGAAAACTTAAAATGTTTCTCACACATCCAGATGTACCAGAGGCTCTCATGTTGGTGGGAGTATGACGAGAGAGGCTCAGCTCTCCCAGCAAGAGCCAAGGCAGAGTGACGGGTCAGACAATGCCTGGCATGCAGTGCAGAGCACATGCTTCACTTGGGCATGGCTCTTTGTTCAGACAAAAACATTCCAGCATAAATCCATACTTCTGAAGACCATAGTCTGCAAACAGTATGCAGAAAATGGATGGGAATTACACAGTCACTGGCACTATCAAGCTGTATCAATAAATCCAGACCCTCAGATAGCTACTCCATACACTGAACAACCTAGTATTGCAACTACATTGCATGAGAAAGGTTTCTATGCAAGTGTGAGGTAGTGCTAGATGAACACTTTCTTTCACGTGCCCTTTAACAAAATAACTACATGTTCAAATGAGCACTGAAGTCACATACTTGCACAGAAGAATGCTGCCTGCTTGTTCAGCTTGGCTTTCTAAACGTTATGTAGTAGGTGACCAACTTCAGCTGCCCAGAAGCAAGGGCAATGCCCAGCCAGTACGCAGCTGCCTTGAGCATCTACACTGACAAGCCTTAAGGAAGGAGCATTCCCAAAGAGAACCGTGCTCTCACCCTCTAACTTAACAGGCTGACCCCAGACATACAAAGATGAGACAATCCCAACACTTTGTCATAGTACTTTAACAGCTCCATATGTCTTTCACAGTCCAAACTGGACAACAATCTATTCATAGGGATATTAAATTTTTTCCCCACATTTAACCCCACAGGAGAGGAACCGTTGTAATATTTTCATGAATTGTTCCACCCTTTGTTAATTGATACTCTTCAACTTCAACATAATAAAAATAGCCTGACTGTTGGATTACAACTGAAAGCTTACTTGAGATATTTTATCCAAATCATATCCCCAAGTGGTTTTATACAGTCAGATAATTCTGGCTGCAAAGTTTTCAAGACAAATCACTTTGCTAGAAGCATTGTATTAAAGGACAATGGTTGGAAGTTTTATAATCATTTACTTCATAATAAAAAAATTCCTTATAATGAGATGGATGTTACTTGCTGAAGAAGATGCACATGTGCATTTCATCACAAGAAATAATCAGGGGTACACTTTGTATGACAACACAAGGGAATTCAACTGGCTCTTACAAGTCATGAAGAAGGGGAAGACAGGTCTTACACAAACATGGGGAGCAGATATTTAGACTGGAAAAAAAGGCAGCTCACTTCTTAGCCACAGGTCCAGAGATATGAAATTAAAAGCGAAGGAAACATTTTGAACAGTACCCCAGAATCATAAGAAAACCTAGATATCCAGAAAATCAATTCTGTGATTTTCAGACAGAAATTAGTACACAAGGAGCACTCGGAGATAAGTGTTTTCTTAACTGGCAGAGTAACAGGCAGTACGAAAACCACTTTATCAAAGCATGTATTTTCTCCTGAGAGTCATCATTTACGAGGAGGGAAAACATAAATAGAAGCTGAAATCTCAGATGCACCGCTATGCTGGAATCCAGAAGAATCTTAAGTTTAATAACTCCACTTCTTTGAGCTGTTCAGGTGAAAGAGTGACAAGCTTCAAAGAGCAACTTCAGAAGCAGCTTGTAGTTCTCACTGTGTGAATGGTGGGAGAAGTAGCAAGAAGCTTTTTTTATTCTCCAACTCATTTAAAATCCAACTACTGCAGCAGGCTCTGCATACTGGGATTCATATATGAAACTCTCACCTTTCCTGATCAGCAGTTCAGAAAGGCTGGGAATCCAATGGCTTTTAGGGTTAAGTCAGGCTCATCAATTTCGTCTATTATGCATAGGATTTGTAGGGATGGCAGGGTAAGCAGAATGAGGACAATGGCTGGAAGGACTGTTCAGATTAGTTCAACTTCCTGTGCATGGACTGTGTTTGAGAATAGTTTTTCTATTAATGAGTGTCAGTAGATAGACAGAAGACTAAGCTGCAAATTGCCAGTGCAACTATAAAAGCAAGGTCTATAAGAGTATAAGAGGATGCCATTCCTAAGGCATGGCAAAGATAAAACGTGGCTGAACTAGATAAACCCAGACCTTACAATATTTAGAAACACTCTATCCCATGCCACTTCACACAATATCTAAGATTTGTAAACACTGACATGTAAAAGACATAAGCAATATTTTAATGCAGCCAAGATAAAGGCTTGCATAATTACACACCTTACGAGTTTCATTCACCTTAGTAAACTCCATGCGTTTTACAGAGACTAACCAAGCTGGCAGATATTCTTGCCATCAGTAAAATACTAGGCTATTCATAATAGTTTTACAGACTGGTAAACTGATACACATAAAAACTCTGTCTGGTAGGAATTCAGACAGCGCTCTGCTTCCAGAGCTTGTTGTGGACTTTCAAAAGCTACTAATCCAGAGCAAATCACATCCGCTTTCTGACAACATTGATAGAGGATATGGATACAGAAATGTGTTACCAAGAGGTAAACAGGGAATATGAACTTGAAAAGCATCATTTGCTTCTGCTTCTGTTTTTCCATCCTTGCAGTAAGCTCAAGGACACATTTCCTTCCTCTCGCTGAGGAAGAAACTGCCCCACTATTACGTCAGCCTCATCAGATGGCAAAAAAACACCCAAAAGAGGGACCCTCCAACTTTCAGGAATTGTATAGTCCAGCTACCCCAAAATTACTTATTTCACATCAAAGCTCTGCTCCTGACTATGAAGGCAGTCAGGTCAACCTGCTAGCATGCCCCTGCCCAGCGCTGGCACAGGAACCTTACCTATTTCTCCAGGAACACGCTTGCCACTGAAGCGGAAGCATGTCGTGACATTGAGGCAGTTCACTGGCTGCAAGCCATCATGGCACTGAGGAGCTGTGATATTGATGGACGCAGGCAGGAAAATGGAGATATCCATGGTAATGACAGGCCTGGATCTGGTGATCAAAGAGAAGTGAGATTGAGTTCAGATGGAAGTTTTCAGCCAAAAGGAAATCACATAACTTTGATAAACTGCACAATTTAAGGCAGACATGAAGAACAGAGTGTGTTTGAACTGTAACATAAATTAGCACTTGTCCTAGCTGGCAAAGACTACTAGTGCCTGAATGAAAACTGTAATGTCAGCTTGAGGTTCAGTGCTCAGGTGCAGACTGCAGGCAGGCAGCTGGAGAAACCGATAATGCATAATAGTAATCATCACAAATAAAATTAGCAGCACAACATCAATCAAGAACAAGATCATGCAAGTGAGACTGTTTGCTAAGCAGTCTGGATGGTCAGGAACGGGTAGATAGACCTTAGATTTCCAGAGAATGGTCTACAGTCAAATTTGTTACCTGAAAGTCAAAGAGTGAGCATAGGGATAGGAGATACATAACTCATACATATTTTTTCTGAGTGTAAGAGGGATAAGAGACACCATATTCATGTTTTCTGGAGGAGGGAACATTTGGCTTATTCCCTTCCAGTGAGTGGTAAGGACTGAATCCTCTCTTGAAGCCTCTGTTTCAGGAGTTACCCAGCGCACTGTGAATGAAACCTTTCTGCCCTTGCAACTCTGGCACCAGGTTATTGCTATGACTATTCCCAGCTGAAAGTGACCTTGCAGAGCAAGCCAAGCGCCATCAGAGCCTAGGTGAGTCTCCTCTTTCACACAATGCAGAAGCCCTGCCAAATCAGTTGGGAAAAGCAGGACAGAATCCCAGGCTTGCCTCAGAGCCCCCAGAACGGGCTTCAGCCCAAAGTTTCACTGAGTGTTTTTCTTCATGGTTTTAATTCTGTACATGCTCAACATGAAAATGTTCTTCCAAAACTAACTCCAGTAGTGAAAAAAAAAAGTGCAGCAACCAGCAGATTCACTTCTAAAGTAGTCCCAGCAGCCATGCGAGGCCAGACCACATAAGTAAACCACTTCAGGACTCTCACTCCATAAGCAACTTAATTTAGAGGCAGGGGAGAGGAGGGAGAAGAGAGCAGAGATTGAGGTTACACCTAATTCATATTGACTGGAACAAGATTTACATCCATCTCTGAGACAGCTGCTCAGACTCTTTTACCACAGCTTGAAATAACAGTGTAAGTTCATATTCTGAGATGGAGGATGAAGATAAATGCTAACCCTAGAAATATATACAGTAACGGGGAGGAGGGAAGAGTGAGCTTCCTAGGATCATTTCACACCTTTGGAGAAAAAATAAACCTCTTTCCAAATGCTTGGGGAGACAAAGAGTAAATGCTAGTGACTGAGCTAGAAAAACATTTCTCCTAGGGAAAAAATACTCCTCCAGCCACGATGCACTCAGTGATTTTTCCTTAACGTTAGCTCACTTGGTTATTCACCGGGGAAAAAAGCAGCGCATCTGTCAAATGGCCATACAAACATGCGAGCACTACGACGATCTGCCCCAAGTCACTGTGGCTTCCACCAAAGCCTTTAGCGTTACTTGGCAAAACTTCTGCTTGTTTTGGCAGAGGACTTCATGAAGGCTTTTAGAAGGATGAGGAGGGAAAAAGAGAAAAAGCTGATTTCTTTATCTTACTCTTCTTTATCTGCACAGAAAGAGGGACACACTGTAAATTAGCAGTAGCAGTGATTAATCAGGCTACCCACAGCCCATCAGTAATGCACCAATTTCCTCTGAAATGCACAAGTATGAACACACAGACAGAGGTCACCACGCTGTTGCACTGTATGTTGTTTTAAACATCACAGCAAGCATTTCAGGTAGCCTTCCCCTCCTGCAAGTAATAAGGCAGGAGAAGAAAACAGTTTTCTTGCTAGTGGTTTCAGAGACGTGGGGCTGCAAGATCCCATCTAAGGAAGGCACGTGTGCATGATAAAGTAGCAGAAAGCTCTTCAGAAGACTTGACCATCAAGATCATTTCTGCCCCTCTCTCCTTTTTCCTTCTGTTTTGTTTAACTAATTCCAATGGAAACAGATTTCAGTGTTCCCTGCCTTGAACAGGAATCAGGCTGCAACTCCAGCATTTGTCTTTTCAGTCTCACCACACCCCTGTATCTTCCATTAAGATGCAGGAGTCCCTAGTGACTTCTGCTTCTAATGACATCTAAATATTGACAGGATTTTGCTATTAAATATTAACAAGTGTCACAATGGAGCTACTGGCAAAATTCAAACTTCTCATTCCCTTCCCCAGGTCCACTCCTACTTTAACTCTCCTGCTGCATAACTTGGTGAACAAAGCTGACACACCTCTCTCCATCAGAAGGAACAAGCAATTGCACTTAACTCATACACTTGAAACAGCAGCCAAAATCCTGTGTGCATTGAAAATGACTTTGTATTTCATTTCCCTGAAGACTCTTATTTCATTCTGAGTCCCACGAAAACTTGCAAAATTACATCCTGGCATCTAACACAGCTGGTTTGCTGCTTAACTGTGTTCCCTTAAATCATAATTTATTTACTTTATGTAAATGTAAGAACAATAAAAAGCATTCTCCTACATTCAGAGCAACCTTTCTACAGAGGCATTAAGATGCAACACATCTTCTTCCAGCTCCAACCCTTTATCTTCATCGCCCTGCCTGTCCTACGTATTATCATCTCTCACTGAGCCTTATAAATTCTTTGATGTTATCCATGTCCAAGGTTCTGCTTAAAAACTAATCCAGCTTCCTTCTTCTGAACACAGTAAACCAGGCAGAAAACTGGAGTGATGGAGTACTTACACCATGTAAGATGAAAGCAGAAAACAGACAAAAGAAGACAATAGCAGATGAAAAAGACATTCATCTCACCTCAGAAGCACCACATTGTCTGACAAGAAGGCTCCAACAGTCATATCTGAAATTTTTGTAACATTGAGAACAGTTACAAAGGAGGCATAGGATTCAGTTCTCTCAAATAAGATGCAATATTACAGAGCATATGTATCTAAAAAAAAAGCACTTTCCTGACCCAAATCAGCCAGTTGGTCCCTTCAAGCATCATTATGTCACAAGCATTATAACTGGAGGATTAGGTCTGTGACATTACTTCTCTTCTACTTCATTGCTTGGTTTTTATTATTGCTATTATTCTCAATCTCTTTCTGCTTGTTTTTGTTTTAAGACTGTCATCATGGCTGAGCAGCTTGAAAGAAACTTACATCCTTAGAGAGATACTGAAATCATAGAATAGAATCATAGAATATCTTAAGTTGGACGGGACCCATTAAGGATCATTGAGACCAGCTCCCGGATCCTCACAGGCCTACCTAAATCTAAACTAAACATATGATTAAAAGCGCCTCATGACAGGCTTAGTGCTGTGACCATTTTCCTGGGGTGTCTGTTCCAGTGACTAACCACCTTCTTAGCGAAAAGCCTTTTCTTCGTGTCCAGATTTGTAAGTTCAACATGTCACAAAAACAACAAATTGGGAACCTAGTTCTTGCTAGACAGTCACCAGTGAGCTCAGATTAACAAGAATCTTCTGCTTTAACATCTCAATCCTTCATCATGACTGCCCAAACACATATCAGCTCAAATTCTTATCAGAAGCTTTGAATAACAGAAGGGAAAAGGAAGAAAAAGCTCAGCTTCATCAGCCTCCTGCTACAGCAGGAGCCAGAAACCTAGAAACGATCAGCTTCAGTTTGCTCAGCCTGTTTCTGCATTTCCCCAGTAGCAGACATACCTGGATAACCATTGCTATCCATATCCACTCCCCCTGATATGGACTGGCCAAACATCCTCAGTGTGGGGTTTATCGTTTGCCCGGACAGCTTCTGCAGCAGAAAATACAGGAGTGGCATTCATCAGTAACACAAAGAATCCTCTAAAAATAAACAAATAAATCCAAAGTCTAAAAAAGAAACCCCTCCAGCCTGATTTTCATGGTCACTGGAAGTCTTTCCTGTGTGCTGGAAGTGCTGCACATCTGCACACTTTACCCACACAGCCCTAAGCAGGAAGGCTGTCGACTGCAGGAAGCCCTTCTGCTCTGGGCTAGGAGGAGGCCGGTGTTGACTTGGACTAAAAAACACACCTGCATTGCAACCCAAGCGAAATTAAAAACACAGTAAACAAATTTCTTGGGGGGAGGGGGAAGATGGAATTTAACTTTTTTTTTTTTTCTCATATCCTTAATTTCTGTAAGTACAAATTTTAAGTGGCATCTAAACAAAATTAATGATTAATTGAAGCAGAAAATCCTGCACAACCATTCCTTTTCACAAAGTTTGCCAGAGTACTAGAAGTCAAAATGATTAATTTTCATCCCACTTGGAAATTCTGGCTTCCATCAGTTATTATGCAATATCTTGTGTCAGTTTGGAAGCTGTATCTCATTTCTGCCTCCCCGATGCAAAGCTTAATTAACTTCGAACATAGCTTCTTTTTTATTTTAATTACTAACACAAAAACTTTCTCTAAATGTTTTGAATTCTGAATGTCTTTGTCTGAAGCAAATTAATATATCAAAATCTCATTTGCTAAGAAGGCAATCAGATGCCTCCCAGCTCTCATTCATTATGCCGGGCCATCAATGCAAGACCTGAATTTGAATCAACATCTGACTACAGAAGTTCCAGACAGAGGAAACCTAGCCCATAAAGTAATTCTGAGGCTGCTGCTGGTGCTTCACAGCTTGTGACATGCCACCAGCTTTTCCTGGCCCTCCCATAAAAGGCCGTAACACTGGACAAAAGGTCAGACAGGAAATTCATGGAAAAAAGACAAGTTGAGGGGAAGAAGATTTCCTGCAGTCCTGACAGCCAGTTTAAAGGGAAACCAGTGCCCCACCATTTAAGATCTCTTTTTCCTACTCATGGGCAGATAAGATTAAGACAACTGGAAGTTAACTTCCTCCCTTGCGCTATACTTGCATTACATCTTGGGGGTGTCCCAGTTAGGGTGGTAAATTTCGCCTTCAAGCATCCCAGTGGACATCTGCTGGCTATTATGACCTAGAAGGAAGAGGTATAATGCTGCTCTGCTTTTAAGTGCCATGAATGAAAAACAGCAGGCCACAAAGCCAATTAAGCTGCTTCTGCTCATAGCCACCACTAAAGCTGCTAAAGGGACATGAGGGAACAACACTGAATGAGCAACTTAATGAAGAAAAGTAAGGGGGAAAAGCTAACAAACTGAAAATGGTGAAAAGATAGACCCCGCAGGCTCTCATCCATCTTGCTCAGCTTATTTTAAAAGTGAAATTCGGGGCATTAAGGTGGCTCAGGGGTATAGTATTAAGATACAAATTTGGGTTCAAATCCAGGGCAGGCAGGTAAAGAGCTGAAGCTGCTATACAGCTCTTTTGGCTGCATGTGGGAGATGAACCAGTGGTGTGGTGTGTGTGGTGCCCTGCAGCAGACCCTGCCCATAAATTGGTGCTGCCTCAGCTGCCTTATGGCATGAAACATCGATAGGAATGCTATCCAGGGTCAATGACCACCCTCTTGAGTTGGGCTTTATCCCACTAACCAAGTGGAGAGGCACACAAAGGCATGACTGCTGGCCTTGCTCCAGTGGGGAAGGAGAGATCACAAGCAGGATGTTTTGCTTCCCACCCTGCTGATCTGTCCTCATTGAAATACGTAACATTTTCCCATGAATGAGCAAAAAAAAAAAAAAATAAATCAGAAAATCTGTTCTTTTTCAGGAACGCTGGAAAGCTCCAGAGTTTTCAGCATCAGAGAAGAACCTCCCAACCAGGGGCTCTCGGCAAGAAACGGGCAGAATCCTCCACATGCCACACATTAGTGCATTTTAGAAGTATCCATAAAGAGTCACTTAACTTCCCTTCTTTTTTTAACGAAAGCAGCACATGGCATATACACGGTAAAAGGAAGAAGGACCAAACCTCTATGGTCTGTTAGAAGAGTCTCCAATACAACCACTAAACTTCTTAATTCTGCTTGAACTGTTTTATTGTGAAGGATCCCACCCAGCAACAAAACAAAACAACCAGAACTTCAAACACACAGAAGGAGAAGATTCAGGCTCTCTGAAAAGAAAGAAATGTGCTAGACAGAGACTAGGGGACACATGTTGTGCAGCATGAGCATAAATTTATGTTCTGTACTGCTTGGCTGCAGTAGCTAAATTGTACTGTGTCATCTCTGCACAAGATGCTATATAGTGTATCCTAGCTGAGACTTTACTTCATTATAATGGTCAGGAAAATTGCACCCACAAACAGCCTTGTGTTATAGTCACATCACTAAGAGAGGGACAACAAGATGGGTAAAGAGGCTTCTGCAGGGCAAAAGGAAAACTTAATACCTCTTAGCAGGAAGGAAGTGCAACCTCCCAACTCCCTACTGGCCTCTCCATACTCTGTGTTTCTCTTCTGCACAAGTACTAGATCTAAAAACTGACATTCAAACTCCAAGATTTTGTTTGCTTAAAGAAGGAACCTACAGCTGATAACTGTAACAAAAGACAGTGAAAAATATCTTCTGACTAACATAATTTTACCCTACAGCATAGATGATATGGACAAACTTTGGGAGAAGCCATCTTCAAACTAGGACTGAGTAAAAGATGTAGAGCCATGATGAGGCTACCTATAAAGGGACCCCCAAATATGGCTTCTTTCTGCAAGCCCTGGGAAAGTGATTTCAGATAACTATCACAAACAATAGCGTCACATACCATAGAGTACTGAGGTACAATACCATTGGCATCCCCATGGTAAATGTAAACCGCTCCTCTGTAGTTATCCTCCTTAGGCGCTCCAATGGCAACATCTGCAAAACAGTACAGATTATAAACATTTCATGGTCCAGTCCATTAATCAAACCTTTTCCCAATTTTAGAAGCCAGTTATCCACAGGAAAATAGCTCCCCATGATAAAGATGATCAGCAGCTCATATGGACCTGGCTAGAAGGAACTTGTTTGATTTAATGAAGAGCTCATGTTAAGATAAACTTTAAAAAACACACAACTGTGTATGAATTTTTACACACATGTGGCTATGGTATGCCTATTAGAAACATATGTATGCTCCGTGTGTGAAAATGTGTATTTATTAACCAGAAACCATGCTTAAAAAGTTAATTTAGAATCCCTTCATATCAAAAATCTCCACGCAAGGCGGACGTCAGCTTTGTGAACAAACATAGCACTGGCAAAACATTTATTGCAGCACTACATTACATTAAGTTTGCTGGAAAATCCAAATCCAAAATGAGTGTGGGAATATCAAATGGATAAGCAGGAAGAAAGAAAGAAAGACTGCTGAGGCTGCACTTTCAAATTGCATTTGATTCAATTTAACTGCAAACTCCTTCAGAAAGAGTGGTCCCACCTCTATTCTCCTCACCTATCGGACTTTGTGACTATACAGCTGCTAAAATTAAAATCTTCCCAATGGCTTCCTATCGCAGACTGATCCAGCTCACTCCACAGTCTCTCCATCATCACAATTGATCCACAAGCAGCAGCAAGAACATACAAATGCATGTCCAAGTGCAGAGGAAGAGCATGCCCATCATTTGTGAGGGCAACCTGCAATGAGGTTGAGTTAGGCTTAATGGGATACCACACCCTGAATGGCCTGGAAGAAATAAATCCAGGCACACACCGAGCAAGTCAGCCTTTGTTTGGAAGTCCTTCATCTGTGTTGCCAGAATTCAAGGCAGAAAGGCGTCAACATCAACACTCTGCTCTCACCTACTGCTATCACTGCATGGGGCCTCACACTGAGCAGCCTGTGAAAGGAGCAGGGGTAGAATAAAGTGAAGGAAAGAAATAATTAATAGAGCACATGTTATCACGAGTGAGAAGCTACTGCTTAATTACACTTCATGATAAGAAACACAATTATGTCATCAAAACTGGAGAGGTGTGAAGACATAAAAAATGGGAAAGAAGACAGAATTCAGATGTGTTTCTGGTTTGTTCATGGGTATTTAAAACCTTTTATAAACAACACAGGGAAGAAGAAAATGCAACAGCAAGGAAAGCAAAGCAATGTTAATGTGACTGGGGTGCGAGCTGCATGAATATGGACTAATCCCAAATCAAGGATAATCAGCCACAAAAGGCTTTATCAGACAAATCCTACGCAAGCGCATTTATCCTTATCACAAGCTCTGAAGGAGCAATGGATGCCACGTAGCATTCAGCCATGAAAGGAGACCAGCAGTGCCACCAGTCCTGATGGCATTTTGGGGAGAAAGCACACCAACCTGGGAATCCATCATCATCAATGTCACCAAGCGCAGCCATGCTCTCCCCAAAGTGCGCGTTGTAGGCGCTGTCACCATCCAGGACGAGCTGCTCTTCCAGCACTCCCTAGCAAGCAGGAAATAAAACAGGGTCAGGGAAATGGTGCGAGCCCTGGATGAGGCAAGCTTCCCATGGGAGCCATCCAAGTGGTGGGAAGCACCTGGGAACAGCTGTAGCCTGACTCCTGCCCTCGTTGCACACGGATCACCCAGGTGCTCAGAATACAATTTATTTGGGGTTTTAAACCTTCTTTCAGTTTGGGGGGAGAGAGGGAAGAAAAAGGAATGCGTTAGTGATATAACTAAAACTCTAGATTAACTGAACTCAGTGATGTAACGAAATGCAGTCATAGGGCTTGGTGAGCTCATGAAGGTTTCCAGATGCCTCAAACCTAACAGCCCAGGGCTTGCTCTACTGGCAGATTATATCCAAGGAGCAAAATCCTCAGTCCAGACTGAGTCAAACTAAACTTCAGTGAGTGAAGGAAAGTTTTCCCCTAAGCAAAGAACATTTGGCCAAATGGATTTGAAAACTTTTTAAGTATTGGACAGAAGGATTAAAGCAAAGTCCCCAAAAAGCCTTCTGAAATGAAGAATAAGGAAAGAGATTTAATGAAATAAAAGGACAGAGGAAAGTTCAAAATCAAGCTTTGTACTCCTATGCCATGAGAAGCCTTGTATGGATCTGGTATTTCTTGCCCACCCACTTTCTGGTCAGATACATTGGCTTTAGTTTCTTGCTGTCTTACCTCAAGGGGAAGGGAACATTGCCACAAGAAAACAAAATTCAGTTATGCAATGTACCCACCTCCAGGGTTGTTTTGGTTTGGTTTTGCTTTCTTTGTGAATGAGAGTAAACTGCTCTCTGGAACATGTAATAAAGTCTTTTATTTGGCTGTGGGGACTTGCTGACTTTAAGAAAATCCCACATAATGAAATTGAAACACAACAGAGGAGACAGGCCTGTATGTGCGACTTACTTGTTTCTGTGCAGTCCTCACAGGAAAGGGCAAACATAAGTGTATTAAACCTAGCACCACTATGCATGCTTGTATGATGAAGCAGTTTCTCTGATCTGATGCAGCAACCTCTTAAGCAATGGTGCTTGCAGAAGGAAACAGAGTTTGAAATGCCCAAACCCCAAAATAAAACCCATCATCCTGCAAGCTATTGCTCCTGCAAGCAAATTGTGCTGTAGGAATATAAGAAACTCCTACTAGCTTCTTGACTGCTTTATAAAAGAAAAAAAATGAACTCCTGCACACTCTCACTGCAAGCAGGAAATGATGGCTATTATCTGCTTGGCATTTTACACCCTATCCTGAAGATACAGCAGCAACACTGCTGGGACAGCCTGAGGATTGAACTGAAAAAGTAAAGATCATTTAAAAGAGGAGTAATAACAGAAAACAAAATTACACCAGAAGTGATTCTGAAGTCTCCCAAATGCTGCCTGTAGGACTTGGGATGAATGGTAATCCTAGCATAAACAAACTTCACACATTAAAGTACACATAATACTGGTGAGGCAAACCAGTTTCATTTTAGTCCACAACAACTCCTGGTTTGATACAGCAGGATTGGCACCTGAATATTAAGTATTTAATAATGCATAAACAATGCATTGTTTTCCTATAAATACAACGTGAGAATGATCTTGTTTTGATGATGCAAGAAAGTTTAGGCTTTTCCAAGACTGTTGTTCAGTTATGTGAAATTCAATTGTACCAGCTGATAAGAACTTCCCCTAAAGTCTCTATATGAGGCATAATGTAAAGATAGCATGAATTCAACCTCTGGTTTCTCTTCACAAAGTCTCCTAAGTCCCCAGACATTTGTGTTCAAATTTGTAGGTCTTAGTGACCACCCAAAACACAAAGGGAACTCAGTCAAAGCTGCTGAATCCTACTTGGTTTTGGCATCAGATTCATGTAAAACCACAAATACCACCAAGTTTCAACATAAACCCAGAAACTTCCCCAGACCTCCTCAAAAGATTCACAGCTCTGTGATGAATGCAGGCTGGTGTCTGGGAAACCAGGATACCAGATGAGTTTTCTGTGACTTCATGCTCTGCTAGAGACATCCAGAGCTCCACTGTTTCAGACATCAAGTTTCTCCATGGAGTGCTGGAAGGATGTTAGTGTTACCTTGTCTGCACCCACACCCTCATCCCTTACCAAGCCCTCCCCTGTCCATACTCACATTTCCTCTGTTGATATAGACTGTGACTTGACCTTCATCTCTGATCTCAGAAAACATCGGTGCTCCGACCAGCAGGTCTGACAACCCGTCAGAGTTCAGATCAACTGCACATAAGGAGGAGCCAAAGTAAGAGCCCATCTGTAACCAAGCCGAGTCACAACAAAGCATTCAGTATCTGCCCACACACAGGAGGAAATCATTTAGGCGTGTTTTCTTGTTTTAATTTCAAATGATGACTTGCTGCTTTATCACTCTCAAGCACTCCTAAACAGAAAGCTTAGGGGATAATTCTGGCAGGAATTAAACACTTTCCTGTAACAGTGCATCAGCTTGGATGTTTTAACAAAAGAATAAAATGTATGCCTTTATACCCTGGGACATGCTGAAGTGAGACACAGAGCTTTCACTTGACAAATGCTTAAAACCAGGAAGAGGTGAAATAAGTTTCCCAAACCAAGGCCTGGCAAGTGATTATTCATGCCCATCAGCAGATTTCCTAAAGAGACTTGAAATTGGGTACCACAGATCTTCTGGGGGTGTGTTAAAGAACTAAAGAAAAGAAAAATAGGCTAGGGGTAGGATATCCATGAAAACCAGCATCTAAAATTACTTCTTGATTGTGGTCTGGCTTCCGCTGCTCTATTTGTACCTGTTTGTATCAGTCACCTTCAAAGAGCAGTACTGGCTGTGGGGTTTGATCACAGCCTTTCTTCTCACGTACAGGTGAGTTGACACAGAAAGACTTTCAACAGAACCTTTTTAGTTGATACACAGAAAACCTAAGTGCCATTTTCAATCTACAGCTATTTCTGCTTGATAAAACCTAATTGCTTAACTTTAAGAAATCCATTAATTTCACGACTTGATTTTTGATATGTGTTAACATTAAATGCTAACAATCTCCCAACCACCACCCACATTACAGGGTGGGACTTTATAACTCAGGGACCATAGTAGCTCATGGTGACCTTATAATGGTCTTCCAATACCTAAAAGGGGTCTACAAGAAATCTGGAGATGGACTGTGGCAAAGACATACAGTCAGGGAATGGCTTTAACCTGACAGAGGGGAGACTGAGATGAGCTCTTACGCAGAAGCTCTTCCCTGTGAGGGTGCTGAGGCGCTGGCACAGGGTGCCCAGAGAAGCTGTGGCTGCCCCATCCCT
>JANRGW010024286.1:0-27253 GCA_024733675.1 Psilopsiagon aymara
TCCTCTGGACTTGTTCCAACAGTTCCATGTCCTTTTTATGTTGAGGACACCAGAACTGCACACAACACTCCAAGTGAAGTCTCAGGAGAGCAGAGTAGAAGGGCAGGATCACCTCCCTTGACCTGCTGGTCATGCTCTTCCTGATGCAGCCCAGGATATGGCTGGCTTTCTGGGCTGTAAGTGCACATGTAATACTGAGAGGCCTCTCCTGAAAACTCTCCAATAAAGAACTTCTACCATTTGCCTTCCCTAAATGATTTTTAAACTCCATAACAAGTGGAGAACAGCAGTGCTGCTATATCCTCCTGAGGAAATTTTCTCTTTTCTTTCAGATGGTCCTAGTGACTTGTCACATGGAATATCCTTCTGTCATTCCTTTTCCTTCATTTCAGAATTAGTTCAAGTGCTGGTGATTTGGGAGATCTCAGCAATGCACTGGGACAAATGACCTCTAGGGATTCTTCCCAACCTCAGTATTCTCTGTGTGTGTGCGCACATATATACATGTAAGAAATTTCTTTGGGTACACAAAGAGCTATTTAGTTCAGATATTTTTGTCATGTGTTATGCCTCTGGTAGTTCAGCAGATACATCTTGTACTTATCTGATAGTGACTCTGCCAGTTTATTGAACATGTCAAGCATATGATCACTAAAACTGAAATAGGTCTGCATGTTGACTTTTTTCTTCAGCAAAATACACTTCATTCTTTCTCAGCTCTCATCCTAGAGTCAACTGGAAAATATTTTGCTGTCACGACCATAGAGCACACCATATAATTGCCAACTAAGGGGCAATCTGAATAAAATCCTCTTTCTAGTAGCAGAGCAAGGAGACAAACCCTTTTTCTTCAAGAGTTCCCATGTAGTTGAGCATAAAAGTTTCTTGTAATTATGTTCCAAATGTACTTTCATTATTCTAGGAAAGTAAAAATAGCCACCCTAAACATCCAAGATGAGAACAGGATGAGTCTTAAATTTGTTCTCATCTGAAGAAAAGGATGCACACGTAGAGTATATTTACATACACACACACACACATATATAAAGTTTTTCTTTTCTTTGTTGTTGTAGACCTTGGGTTGCTTGTAAAGCTGACATAAGACTGGTTCCAAGTATAGCGTCTGTCGTGGTTTAAGCCCAACCATAACTCAGAACCATGCAGCCGCTCTCTCACTTCCACCCTTCCTCCCCCCTTGCTCCTGGAGGGGTGGGGAGGAGAATCGGAAGAATGTAACTCCCATGGTCTGAGATAAGAACAGTCCAGTAGCTAAGGTATGACACAAATCACTACTGCTACCACAATGACAAGGGAAATAATAAGTAAAGACAATACAACCACTCACCACCTGCCCGACCGAGCAGTGATCTAACCCTTCTGGGTAACTGCCCCCAGTTTATATAGTGGGCATGAAGTGCTGTGGTGTGGAATACCTCTTTGTCAGTTTGGGTTAGGTGTCCTGTCTCTGCTTCCTCCTGCCTTCTCATCCTCCCTGGCAGAAAATGAGACGCAGAAAGTCCTTGGTCAGAGTAAACATTACTGAGCGGCAACTAAAAACATTGGTGTTATCAGTGCTATTCCCAGGCCCAAAGTCAAAACCACAGCACTGCATCAGCTACTAAGAAGGAGAAAAATAACTGCTACTAGTGAACACAGGACAGTATCCAAGTTAGTGGCTTGGATTTTTCTAGGTGTCTATTGTTGCAGCACAGTACCATAACACAGCAAAAATACTCACTGTCAGTGGGAACTTGGCATTTAAAATTCATCTGCACCATTGATCCTCACTGTAGATATTTTCAGAATAATCTTTTCAACAAAAATTTCTGAGATAGACAAAGAATTGGTAAAGAGAGACACTTTAGATGCGTCCACCAGTAATTTCTGGTCTTGGTAATTTACTTCTGATTACTGCATGATTGGATGATTACTGTGGATGATTATTGACTTACTGTACACCAATTGTCTATTTGTTAATGCCTCAGATCCTAATGTAGTTCTTGAATTACTACCTTTATAGCTTCCATTCTTTAAATAGAATTGAGTGCAATTTCACTCTTTTATTTCGAATAAACGATCATTCTTTTTCTAGGATTTAAAGGAAAGTAATATTAGATTAATTAAATAATCATAAATTAACATTTTTTTATCATTACAAACCAATGTCACCTGCTAGAAATATACTAACAAGAATTGGAAAATTAAACAATTTGTCCAATAAGGTTGCACAGATATCTTCCTCCAGGAATCCACAGAGATTCCTATGTTGTTGCAGTGTGTAAAGAAGTAACCACAGTTTGCACTCTTAGTTTAATGTTGTTTTGCAGCTCTGGTAATCTCAGCAGAGAAGTCAACGGGCCTATCCAGGATACTGGTCTCTGGGACTCATGCACTTTGAGGAAGAGCTGGGGAAAGGCAAAATATTTTCCATGGCCAAGAGCATTATTGTTAAGACACGTATCTGTGTATGGGCATATGACTGTTATGAAAGATATTAGTAGCTATTAATTATCATTAGCAGGTTCAAAGCATCTTAATTCAGTGACAAACTTGACAAGCACAGAAACCTCAATCACCTCACCTTTCACACTGCAGCTTTTATCAGAACATGCATCTGTTCAGATAATTAATAGTAATTGATGTCATAACCACCACACAGAGTAGTTTGTTTCTAAGCCCATTTCAGAAATACTCTTCCCGAGTGCTCTCAGAGAACATTTTATTTGGTCCATTTTGCCTTCAAATGAGAACTGAGTAGTGATGTCTCAAGTCCATTCTGCCTACAAACTTAGTGTATCCCTTCTCTTTGACTTCCAACAATCCAGTTGTGTTTTGTGAAAAAAAAAAAACCCTCACATAACATAGGGTCTATTTGAATTGATCAAGACAACTGTAGGAGAAGACTGAGATATTTACCTAGCACAAGGATTTTGATTCTGAAACTTTCTAAGTGAAAGATGAGGACAGACATGACTATGATGAATATTATTTCTGATATAAATTGGGAATAGCTGCTCTAAAGTTAGCAGAGCTATACAGGGCTAAAAAGGATGTGAGAAGATGAGGCTACAGGTATGTGACTAACATAAATATGAAATCATTTGTGTGTGCTCAGTGTGTCAGGTACACCTGCCCTGACAACAGCCCTGGCCAGAGGCTGGGGAACCTTCCTTCAACAGATAGCTGTCAGGATTGCTCCCTGGAATGCAGCTCTTGTCCCACCACACAGGGTTGCTGGTGGGTTCATGGCCAGGATGTTGGTCCCGAGCCAACGTGGAGCTTTGTGACCATATGTAGTCACAGCTCAGAGTTGACACAGGTATAAAAGGATTCCCATGGCAGCCATATGCAGTCGGTCCTGCTTGTGGCAGGATCTGCAGCTCTGCCATGGGGTAGGAACAAATCCAAGGGAGTGCCTCAAGGTTGGGAGCCCGCCCTTTTAGGTTAGTGATGAATGGCATGTTTGGGATCATTTGCCATAAAAGTTTAAGATTCAGCAGTGTAGTGATGAATAATCTTTGGTTTTTTTCTCCCCTATCATTTGGACTTCAGTACTTGGGTTTTTAATCTGCTTGTACTTGCCTGTGCAGAGACCACATGAATGAAACATTTTCCAGATGTGTTTCCAGTTAATTCAGTCTGGAATTACATTTTCAAACACAACTAATTGTTGTATATCTAAGATCAGCTGCACTATGCAAATTTACTGAAACTGAAGATCTAGAGAGTGTTTTCAAATATGCGTTAATCAAAGAAGGTGTGAATGCTCTTACTGTTCTGTAGCAAGTTAATAGTGCTTGGTTGGGTTAGCTTTGGAAGAAAAAAACACTGTGTCCATGTACTTCCAGATTTTCTAGTGCTTCTGATTACAGGAAAAAACATGTGGGAATTTGTTAATTTTACACAAAACTGAAATGAACTTTATTGATTTAACACAGTTGTGTGTTGTGTGTAGGCTTCTCTCTAGACACCTTTTCTAATGTATTTTAAACCTCATATAAACATAATTTAGCCATGAATTGTTATAAATCTTAATCAATGGGATTTGGCTTTGTGGAGTTGGGATAAAAGTGGACATCATTTGGAGCCAACTGTGCTGCTACCTGTTGCATTGGCAATGGAATTATGATTGCTATATGTTCATTTGGTTGCTGAAATGCTTAGTAAATGAGTGCTGGTTTGGATTAATATAAGCTCATATGAAAAAAAATCAGCAGGGTGGAAACAGAGTAGATCAAGGTAAGCCAGTGTTTCACAGATATTGAGAGATTCTTAAAAGGCATTGGTAGTGTAGAATATGTCTGCTATTTACTTTCCAAGCCGCTGTGACAATAAAAAAAGAAAAGGGGGAAAAGAAAAAAAAAAGGGCAAGGATTTGCTTTGGGAGAACATTAAAGTTATGGAATACCACTGATCACTACAATATCTCTGCCTGCTCTCTCAGGAGAGCAGTTTAGAATAGAGTTTTGCTAATTTCATAGTACAGGCTGCTGTTGTTGCTACCAAGTTTTATTCCCATTGGCAAAATCAATAATAATTTATAAGAAAGCCACCAGGACTGCCTCCGTAATGCAGAGACATAATAAAGGGAACTTGGGTGCGGTATGCCCTGAGGAGAGGGGAACTGCATCCTCCTGCAACATCCCCCAGCGTCTCCCATGCTGGAGGAGAGTCACTTGCTCACCCCTCTGTTTTATTCCCTTCTTTGGGGAAAGAAGCAGGAGGAAAAGTGTTGTTTACAATATCTGGGTCTTGAAAGCTTGAGAAATTCATTTCACACAATGTTATGCCTGAAGAAAACTTCACCCCCTTCTGACGCATGAGGCCATGCGATTTAAGTACCACTGTTATGTAAATATTTACATGTGTAAAAAAATGTGTTTTCTTAATAATTGTATCTTTCAATGCATACTGTCTTCGCTTAATAGCAAACATTAAAACAAGATACTTACAAAGAGAAACCCCTGTCATTTGGCAAAGAAAACTTCAATAATCCTCTGCTATTTGCTCCCCCTCCATTTTAATTGTTAATACCTTTTCAGCATGCAGGAGAAATAATCTCCTACCATGGTAAAGCAGTCAGTCTAATTGAAAAGAAATACAAGGCATCTAGAGCACAGCTGAAAAATACAGCTAAAAGCAATCTGTCATTATCTTTCCAATACCAATTTTAAATAGGTATTAAAGTAAATGGGAGAAACATCTTCTCATTTCTCTTGCGGTATCATTTCACTTTTACTGAAATCCCTAATCCTCAAATGAAGATTCTGCCTGATACCCAACAAAATACTCAGACTCAAGTGTCTTGGAAACCAGATCCAAAAATAGAGGAATAATTTCCCTATCATGAATTAATCTCATTTGAAAATGATTTTTAAAATACAGTTTATGCAATGCAAATCTTCACTCCCAGAATAACCTGTATTTGTGGTTGTTATGCCACAGTCAAGAGATAAATTACTGCTCAGTGAGCTGTTTGAGCATGGCAACGTGAACTGCAGCTGGGATTAAGGAAACTGATGAAGCATAACATACCATGAAAGAAATGAAAACATTTTATAGGGCACATGGGTATTATTGACAGGTTTCTACTTTTTAGATACAATGAACTCTCTCAGAAGGAGTCTGTATTTGAAAAGTATCCTGCATTAAGAAATTATATGCCACATTTGAAAGTGTTCACACATTTTTTTTCTTTATTATTATTATTATTATGTGCTATGTAACACATTTCAACTTAATTGGAGAAATTTTGTATTGTGATGCTGAACACTCATTTAATGGAGATAGTATTTCATGTTTGTATGGAAAATTGGATTCACCTGAAGCTGAGACATCCACAGATTTGTAATTGGCAATGCATGCTTCTGAGTAGGTAAAAATATATTGAATATATGTCAGGTGGGCCCTTATAGAAAATCCATCAAGTCCTTAACAGGTCAAGCCCAAACAAAATCTTACTAAAGCTGTTACCATCAAAGCTTATTTGTCTCTGGTTTCAGAAAAACGATTTTCTTCAGACTTCTTCACTGACTGAAAACACCCCAGCAGTGGGAAATTCAGGATCTGCATGATGTTGTGTGTGCTCAGCAAATGTAAGGAAATGACTGGTTAAATAGATACCCCTATGTGAATCCTGTCACACTGAAAAAGGGAACTTTTAGCATTCTGCCGCAAAACACAGCTAATTATTTTTCTTTCACCAGTCTTTCTTTCTCATCCTTTTCTTGAAGTAGAAAAAGATTCAGCTGGACTGAACAAAGGCTTTGCTCTCAGGAGTAATCACCTGTTGGTAGAAAATTATGAAACATTTCTGCTGTTATTCTTTCTGGTGTTCACGTATTGGAAAATTTTGTACCTAAAAGTGTGACCAAGACACTGCCTCTGTTGTAACTATAGATGTAGTGGCAGAGAAGAAAAAGGCAAGAAATTAGGTTAGGAAGAATCCCTTCAAACTGTGTACTTTCTACTGTCTTTTCATTAGAATCAATAGCAATTAATATTTTGGAGGGATTAAATTCCCTCCAAAGAATTTTCAAGGCTTTTTTTGGTGACAAAGTTATCGCTTAAGTCTCTTTTCTCCCAGTGTCCATATAATCCTAAATTCATGGAGCACAGAGGCTTATATCAAGGTGACTTTACACAATACTTTAGCCACTCTAATAGCTTGCATGTAAGCGTGGTTAGTAACAAAGCTTATTGTGTCACTGGTGGGATGCAGTACTAGCTTATATAGCCTGCCTAGACTTGAGTCTAATGGGTGGAGTTTTCTGCAGTTATAATATTATGACTAGGAGCTCTGCTTTCTGTTGGAAAATCTGAGCAGTGAAGACAGGGAAGTGAAGACAGGACCAAATGTGTCCTGTTTTCATCAGTGATGCACTAGCTGTTGTAATGCCAGTAATGCAGATTTTTCAGAGAGCTACTGAAGGACTTTAATGCTTGCTGTTGCACAGGCAGCAGAATGGGGAAGTACCTCATCACTGCATATGTTTGCACCTCTCTTCTCTGCTATGCTTGATGGCAGCAGGTAGTGCATCTGAAATCCCACAATTCAGGCTAAGGATCACTGGGAGGCAGAGCCTATCCATAGAAACTGTAATCCTTTTTGCCTTGCTGATTAATTGGTACTTAGATGTGACAGGGAGCTCTTATTTCCCATTGCTAGTCACTGTATCAATTTTGTAATCTGAAACCTTGGTACCTACTTGCAAATTGAAAACATGTTTATTCTTAGTCTACTGCTGAAGAACACAAAACTTATATAAGTAACTAAATTTTATGAATGTAAGAGATAAAGTTCAATAAGTATTTAAAGGGAGGGGAAAAGCACTTGTTGTTTGACTGTTATACTTGTTCTGGTGATATTCCTTAAGTCAAGGCTAGAATGCTGATAAATTTACGGGAAGACAAATAGACAGAAGAATGAAGGTGGAGAAGGACAAAATAATACCAAAGATAATCTGGCTGAAAACCAGCTGGAATAAGAACTACATCATGTTAGATAAGCTGCATTATTCTTCACTGCAGACCAAAATCTAGAACGTACTATTTTTCTGCTGTTTTTCATTTGGAATGAAAGAGAAAGGAAAACACAGTGACAATAATAATAAAAGCAATGTTATTAATAATCTCTTGCATGGGCAGAGAAAAAGAGGGGATGTAGGTGATATATGTAGTGAGACTGCATGCGGAATGCAGATTAGTACACATTAGGTGAAAGAAAAAGTTCGTGCAAAACATTGCCTGTCTGAATACTGATTTCATAATCAGCATGGAAAGATGTTGAAAACAGAGAATGATATTTTTTTTATGTTTTACAAAATGTCATTGTTTTCAGAAGTTATACTGTATTGTATGCATCATATTATGCAGTGCAGTATCTAGATAAGAAAATCAAGCCATTAAACTCGAAACACCTGACACATCTGCTTTACAAAAGCTGATACACTGCTAAACTGAAAGAGAGAACAAAGAGGAATTGTATTTTATCGGCATTTGGCAGTGATGAGATACTCATGGGTATAACTGTGGCATACAAAAAATTTTACTTGCTCCCCCCATCTGTCCGGGCTACTGATTTAAACTATTCCTATTTTGTTTGTTTTACCCCATGTATGTAAGATCAGTTATTAGAAGGACTTAAATTATACTTCTATGTATATAATATAGTGAATGTGGGTTCTATATATTACTTCTTTTGTACTCTGCTAGTAGTTTACGGTAGTCAGGTTCCAGTTTAAGATAGTCAGGTTCCGGAACTGGACTATCTTCCAGTTAAGATGGTCAGTTTCTGCTTATATTCTCCAGGAGAGAGAATATGAGCAGAACAAGATATGTTAGAACTGTGATTAAACATGCA
The DNA here is from genome assembly GCA_024733675.1 of Psilopsiagon aymara. Taxonomy (NCBI): domain Eukaryota; kingdom Metazoa; phylum Chordata; class Aves; order Psittaciformes; family Psittacidae; genus Psilopsiagon; species Psilopsiagon aymara. The sequence continues at coordinate 8,363 of JANRGW010024286.1, forward strand.
GGTTATACTCATCACAGAATAACAAAATATTCTTATAAAAAAACTCAGTTACCATCCTGAGGTGTTTAAGTGTTAAAAGACTATTACATTTCCAGAAGGATGCTTGTGGGGGTTTATTTGTTGTTGTTTTGGTTGGTTGGTTGGTTGGTTTGATTTTGTTTGTTTTTGTTAGTGTCTAGGGAAGTATCCTCAATGTTATGAGTAGACTGAAAAAGTGACCAATATTTTCTATCTATTCCATCCATCTCTCCCAAATACATTCTACAAATTCTTTCAATTGAACTTTGTATCATAGTTTAGTTTGCATTTAACAATGGAAACAATCAGCTGAGACTAATCATAGTCATATTTACAAGCTGGTCCTACTTAACACACTTTTGAGGGGAGGAAGGGAAAAATGAAGTAAAAATGATGCAAAAGAGAAAAAGACCCTGCATTTTTAAAAATAATTGATAAAGAGTATTTTCTGTTTCTTGTAAAAGTCACATATCCTTACCTAAAGTTTTCTGCCACAGAAGCTGCCCCCAATGTCCTCATCACCAACCACAGGACAAGTCCCAGCTGGAATCATTTATTGGCTTAGTCAAGTGCTCCACTACTTTGTTCTAAATATGTCAACTTTGATTCATCCTTGAGCTTAGTTGCTGTCAAACACTGTTACATGGAACTGGAATCAGCACTGCACCTAGGCTTCCACTAAGCCAAAACCATAATCACTTCTGTAGAAATGTTAGCATTTTGTGGCACTAAAGAGTTGCTTTGATAAGGATTGCAGCATTTCTGTGAAGGTATCTTGTATGAAAAGGGAAGTCTGGTCTCATTGTTGGCACAAGCTAAAGGTAAGAAGTTGGTATCATCAGCACTGAAAGCTTTGGCAACATGCTCTGCTTCTCAGAAGTGACAAACTTCACTTTCAGACAAACTTCTTATTTGTCTGAAAGATTTATGCTGTCAGGGCTCATGCACAAGCACATTATGAAGCCAGAGTTAGGACTATCTCCACCAACTAAAGCACTGGCAACTTTAGCTTATCATTTGCTTGGAGTCTAGTATTATAAGCAAGACCAAATGGAAAAACTGAATCGTTCTGAGAGGTGAAGGGTAAAGCACAAAATAAGTGGCTAAGGGAAAAGTAAGTTTCATCTACAGGCTGCAAAAGCAGTTAAAGAAAGAAATATACTCAGAATAGCATGTTATCTACCTCTGCTCATGTTATGAATGGTTTTAAGTAGCATTTATATACATTCCAGAGGGTGTTGTAAAGGATAACAGCATCTGAAAGAAGTGTACACTTGGATACCATGTGAGATATGAGGAAGGAATCACAAATGCTAATAATAATTGCCGATGTGGTAATTTATATTATGGTGAAAACTAAAAATTGAAGGCAAGTTGGATATGTGGATATTCACATGGTTGCTGAGCATGCTATTACTAATTTTGAGCAGGATTGTCTCTGCTATTTAGCAGGGGGTCTTCAAAATGTGATAATGAACCGCATGGCCTCCAAAGGATGCATATCTTAATGAATTTATGCAGCTGAATTTTTGACACTAGAGTTCTCTTTACTGTGAGATGGAGGGGAAATGAAATGATCTCAACAGATATTTTTATTTGTAAACAAAGGCACATTCTCACTAATTTGTCTTAAATAGTGCCTTATTTATTACAAAGTATTCAGCAAACCTTCCATGTAAACCTCTTCTTTCCTTCTTGGGATCTGCTGTGCCCTGGATAGTAAGGCCACCTTCACTTGACCTTCACCAATGAACACAGCTTCTCTTTCAATTGGTTCCTAACTGTTGATCATTTCTTTTATGAAACTGTAGTACCCTCTGCCTTTTACAAAAATTCAACGTTCTTGGAGAGGGAAAAAGATATTATTGAGAAATATTACAAATTCAATAACTCAAGATTCCATGCTCCCCCTCCATGATTATTTAGAACACAGTACTCTGGATATGGAAAATATTTTAAAACTGTGTATGAGCTCTTGGCTAGCTGGGGATTGAAAAAGAGGAATTAACCATGTTCCAGCATTTCATCAATTCATACTATCTTCACCGCATTCATGGGTTTTTTTTGTTAAGTGCTCTAAGAATTGTGTGTGTGAGTATGCATGTGTGTACATATATATATTTGCGGGCAGGCATAAAACACAAGTGAATAAGAATTCTTCACTCAGTTACTCTAGCAACAATGTTTTGAATCTTTTGTGTTCTGGTGTAAAGTGCTTCCCCAGGGCAAAGGACATGAATAGTTAGACCTTGTTTATTTTTCAGCCTGCCACAATACTTACTTTTTTGTTTACAGTATCCAATGCATCTGGTTCAAGCAAAGCTAAGAAAGCTTTCACTTGAAATCGTTGACATAACAGAAGCCAAACTTGTAATACATTTAACTCCACAGTATTTTAAGGAAAAATAACATGAACGCCATATCACTTCAATGGTTAAATCTGCTAAAAATCTTTGTGAATGCAATTCTTTTTTGAATTTAATTTCACAGTTTCTAGGTAGTAATAATTTAACTCCATTTAACTTATTTATATTATGTGCATTCAATTTTATAGCAAACTGAAAAGAATCTTGACGCTGCTTAACCACACATTAGACCAGAAACATCAACACTATTATATTTCACTAATGAAGAAAGCACTGTGCATAACTAATGGATTTTATTGAGGCTAATATATATAACAGCAGGAACAGTTGCTAGACCAAGAGAAGGTTTTTAAGAAGCACTCTGTGGAACTAAACATCACTGAAAGGTAAAATAATAACTTGTTTGACACAATGAGGAGCTGCTGTAACTTTGATAGTCTTAGGGTGAAGACACTGTGCTTGGTAACTTTGGAGTTAGGAGGGCCCTGGAAGTAACAATATTTGCCATAGCTGGGACATTTTATCAAAGGGAAAGAAAGAACCCTGTAAAGAGAAATATTAAAGAGGACTTCTGGTGGGAAAGCTGCTGCCATGCATAAAACTGCATTAGATAAAGATATCCAAGAAAGTCATACCCCAGAGATGCAACAGCAGTTTTAATAATTGACTGAATATCATTAAGATATGCTGCTAAAGATGCTTCTGAAGCAATATGAATGGCACAAAGTGTACATTACCCAAGTAATATTTCATCAGTACCTTTGTTTCTCAGGAAATCAGTCTCAAGACTTTTGTGGTCTATAAGCTGTCACTAGTGTACTGCTAATTAGATAGAATCACACTACTGAAGTTCTACTGCGCTTTAGCAGTGTTGTAATAAATTTCTTTCACTGAGTTTTTGCTTCAGCAATGAACTGATGATGCTCAGAGTAGAATGTTGTCCACATTCATTGAAAACTCTAAGAGTAGCTATTTGTAGGAGCTATTTTGGCAGTTGATTCCTAAGGTTTTTGCTACTTTATCTTTTGTCAGTTTTTAAGAAATGATAATTTATCAGAAGAATGACACCTTTTTAAGAAGCTCAAGCACAAACCCATAAATATGTAATATAAATATAATAACATTGTAATGCACTTATTTGCATAAACCTAGTGTTCCAAACCAATTAAATATTGCATTGCTTCTTCCATGAAATTCAGTGCCAAAAAGGAACAGCTTTCCATATCTTATGGATAAAGTCAATTTTAAACTTAGCCTTGACTATCCTGTTAGTAAGAAAAACCAAACTGTTCTGGGTGGTGAAAAGGCTGAGTGTAGTGCACAGCATGTGTATGGTTAGAAGGGGCTGGCAGGTCATCCAGCAGCAAATATGAGATGAGTACACCAGAAAGGGGACTTCATCCCTGGTGCAGAATTAATTCTTCAAGGCCACCTGGTCCAGAACTGCTTTATAAAACCCCAGAAGGTATCACCTATCAGTTAAAGGGCAGGCTGCAAAGTAGTATCCGATATATAGGGAAATAGGTAAAATAAGTAGAGAAATAAAATGTAAGAAAAAGAACCCATACATGCAAGAAAAGTTGTCCTTTTGCTGAAAGTTAGTGACCCAAAACATAGTTTTTCCATCTGGCTGGTCTTGGTTTGAACCTTAGGTGTGATCAGATGATCTGAATATCACTTCACCTTTTGTTCCAGGTCTTAAAGATCACTGACTACAGAAAAAAAACCAATAAAGTTACTTTTCTGCATTCAAAGACAACTACACTATGGTGTTTAAAACATTGCTCTTTTCTCCCTCTACAAAGCTAGAACTTTTGCATGCAAATTTCATCTGATAAAGAATGATGTGGTTGTCAACTTGCAGTATCTCAAGCAGAGACTACAAACACAAAATATTGAAAAAGAAACAATTAAATCTATTTTCTTCAACCAGCTCCCTGTTTTACATGTGAATGTGAATCTTGAGAAAGAATTAGTCAGGCCTTCAAGACACAGGCCATCCTAAACTTTCAATTGGAGCTTGTAAGTCCAGAAAGAGATCACCATTTGCACTTACCACCTATATAGCAATGGCTATACCCTCTTCCTGAATCCATTTAACCAAGTTTTGACCACTCTGTTTGTCTGTTCATTTGTAGCTGTGCAGTGCAGTAAATTTGGTATTGCCATTGCTAGCAAGAAGATAAGGGCATTGCATCAGCCCTGCAAGGTCTCAGTGCTGAGCGCTGCCACGTTTGCCTAAGAAGCAGTTGAATATTACCTAAGTAACTTGTTTAGCTTTAGGTTAGCTCTGTGTAATAGCATGGTGCATTGCTGACGACAATTTTGAGGCATCTCTGTAAGTAACAGTAACAATAATCTGTTACTCTGTGTAGAGTGAACTATCTCTGACACAAAAATAATAATATGGAGTAGAGAACAGACAAAAAGATGGTAGCAAAGGCTTTGAATGCAAAGCCTGGGGATGAGAGCAGAGGCTATTAACAGTACTATATACAAATAGCCTTGGAAATCAGATAAAACCAGTTTCAGGGCAAAACAGAAAGAACAGCAAACATCTAGAATACACAAATCATACTGTGTATCCCATAGTATATGAGGATATAATGTGGAATTATAGACCAACGAAGACCAAGGTATAGCATGTGACCTCTGAGCCCAGCTCCTGTACCTTTCCTCTTGCAAGCATTTGTCACTGCAACCCTTAGGATCCAGAGGAGCAGGGGAAGGGCGAGCACCCTACCAGTAAAATAGGGTACTTAAGGTACATTGACAACAGTTTTAAATGTGCTATTAATGTAGCTTTTTCTGTAATATGATTTTGATCATAAGGAATAATATTATGGTAACTGGGGTAGTAAGTCTTTGAATAGACATGTAAAAGTTCAGACTAGCAATGAATTATTGGATGTAAATATAAGGAATTTTTCTTTAACCCATGTAAACTGCATAAGATGCAGATTCTATTGCAAATTAGCCTCACTTAAAAATCTGCATTTTAAGAGCTGACTCTATTTGTCTAGATTAAATTTTGCCTAACAAATTGCCAACACCTCTGAATTTGTCACGACTGATTTTTGACATGTGAGTCTTTATCTGTGAGACTGTACATCCCTCTTATCAAATTAATATTCCACAGGCAAGTTATGTAGAGATCAAGCCAGTTTTTAACTTCCTCTTTGAACAAAGGGAATAAATAGACTCTGATTTGCCAGAGGTTTTTGGCAACAAAATGTGACTCTAATCTTATTCTCATGTTTCTTTATTTTTTCAATTTTACAGAATCTTTTCAAATCAAATGTAGCAGACCTAGGCAGATTATGTCAGTACTGGTTATTCCAATGGAACACAAAACATTTTTGTTATTTCTAGGTGGTATCCCCTGTATATGCAGCAATTTATTTGCTCTTTGTGCCACAGTCTGACACTATAAATTCATGTCTGGCTGATGATGTCATTAGCTATACTACAGGTGTACCAGGGACACAGTAAAACATGCAAATCTTTTCTAACTACAATAAAAATCTCTTTTCTCTTTTACTCTGCTGACAATAGGGTCTGTCCTTCTTTCTGTTTCCCTTAGTATTTTTCTCAATTCCTTGTTTCTAATATATAGTATTGTTGTCTGTTTTCCCCTTTTCTATTTAATGTATGCTTTTATTTAAGAACACTGAGATTTTGTTTTTCTTGTATTAGCATGGTCCCTTTTTTTCAGCAGAATTTTGACAGGGACCAAAATCTGGCATGAATATCCTGGCTATGTTTCCCTGCTTACCTTATTTCTTTCATGATTTATCTTATAATAATCACCTCCTTGTGAGAATGTCTGCAGTGATAAATGTTATTTTAACATCTTAAAACTATAGTTTTTGCATAGAAGTGCAATTGAGTTATACTGACGCATTTGAGCAAGCAGGCTTTAAGATTGTTATATCTGCTGCTCCCTGTTGCCAGAATAAGTTCTGACATACAGCCCAGCATGCTGGATCACTCACTTTAGGAAGTTGTCACCTCTGGTTGTTAACAGTTGTTTTAGAAACGCTTAGATTATTTTTTTATCATTGGAAGAATGATACCTCTGTCATGAGTAGGTCACACTGAAATCACTCCTGATAATAAAGGTCGTCTTTTCTGGGAGATATAAAACATAACTGAAACCTTGCTATGACATTCCCTCTTGCAGGCTGCAACTTGGCACAGAGTATATTCTACTTACTTTAATATCCAGATTTCTAATAATTTTTTTTCCTATCTCCATTTCCCCTGTTGCTTCAGTAACATTCTTCTTCGCATAGTGATGCAGAGTACACAAGTCAGCACTTGTTCTTCCCTTCATTCTTCCCGTTTGCATCATTTAATACCATTCAATTGACTCATCCCTGCCAGATCCAAGGTTCTCCTTGTTCATTTGAGATAATGGAAAGACTACTGATGACTTCACTGTGGTTCGAATGAAACAGTTATTTTGTTATCAGGGATTTTATGTGATGTCAACCAAATTCCATGAAAAAATGGTGCAAATATGTAGCGTGACGGAAAGCACAAAGTTCTGTCTATTTCCTACAGAGTTACTGAATGCATATTTTACATGTTAACATGGAAATGAAAAAAAAAAAAAAAAATTTACAGCCTGGTTTTTTTTGGAAGGCATATACTGGCATTCATACAGCAAAAATGCCTTAGTAAATTTTGGAAAAATATCCAATTTATAATTAGAAAGCATCAAACTCTCTCTCAAAAAAGAAAAAAAAAAGACAAGAAAAGGAAAAAAAATTCATGTTTATAATAGCATACCATTTTTTAAAAAAATTCAGGAAAAGGTTGATTTCTAAATACGCTGATTTTAAGGATATTACAGACCTTTTCCTATTAGAAACCCTCATAATTCACAGATCAGATTGTTTTGATTAAGAATGTTTGAACAAATATTGAGCAGTAATTTTGCCTGTGAAATGCCTCTCTCTGTCTCAGAGAGATACTTTGTTGTCATATATTCCAGCAAACTGTATGGTTTTTTTCACTTTAACCACAAATTGTATTACCTTTCTCTTGTGTATGGTAATGAATTGACCTAATGGGTCAAATAGTTCACATAATTTGCCTTCATAGTTTTATATCTGATGGCCTTGCCACATTTTTTGTCAGTGTGGATCAAATAGCTATCCAGTGGCAAATATTGCTAATATGAGTATGATAACAGATTTACAGCACTGAAATGCTGCTCAGTAAAATGTATTCTCTCCTAATTGACAGAGGCCTCTCAATTTTATCTTCTTTGACTAGCTGAGCTCCCTTTAGCATGTTATTCAGTGGGTAACTCTTGGGTTTGCCTAGGCAGAGGCATCAGGGAGCAATGAGCAGGAAAGGAGAGAGGCTGTCCTCGAGGCCCTTGGTCGACAGAAAGCAATTCAGATAGATCCATGCAGTAAAGGAGACTTAAGAGGACTGTGCATAATGCATGATGCACAAAGGGCATGTGCTTGTCAGATGCCTTTATTACAAGTTTGAATGCTATATGGGACGAGGCAGAGAAGTTGAGCTTGCTAAATAACCTGTGCTTTTGTTAATCCAAGCTCAGAAGCAGATCACAAGAGAGTGTTTGTGATCACCTGCTCACTTGCAAGTTGTGCTGAAAAATAATTTACCTCTCTGTGTTTTGGTTTCCTAAAGCTACCTTTAAAAATTTTCACTCAGAGAAGATCTAGGATGTTAAATAAAATTTAACTGACTAGATAGAGCTTATATGCCTTTTAAACAGAAATTGTGCATTATCAGCTCATACTGTGCCATTGTTGTGACTCATCTTTGTAGGAGCTATTCCTTAAGCTAATCTATTTGTTTGTTTTTCTATGGGGTTTTCTTTATGACTTACCACAATATTACTTTGACATCTCAGCAATCATACAAGCATGAGGCACTACAATGTTCTTAATATCTGGAAAAGACTCCTGAACATTAGAAGGATATTTACTTAAGAGAAACTCAGCGAACCTCCACAACTGCTTTGTCACACAAAAAAAACCCAAAAAACAAACAAACAAAAAACAAACAAACAAACAAACAAACAAAAAACAAAAAAAAACCAAAAACAAAACAAACCCAAAAAAAATGAAACCAACAGTTTTACACAGAAAGCAAAATGTAAACACTTTATTTTTAGACAAAATTAAAGAATACAGCTATAAGTCCATGCTCCTTCAGGAAAATGAATCCTGTAAAATGCAAAAATTTTACAAAATGCTAAGTCTCTCGTGCTCAGGCAGAAGAAAGTTTAAGAAACTTAAAATTAGTGATGGCTTTGCATACTAATTTTTTTAAAAAAAGGCATTGGAAAATCACATCTGTACACCTCTATGGTGGTTGCTATAAGATGTACCCCCAGCCACCTGAGATATGTATTATAAATCTGGAACACAATATTCTTTCTTACCTTGTATCTTTAACATAGCTACAAAATTATATGTACATAGTATTTATAAATAAAATAACTAATTCCACTTCAGCTTAAAGCATGTAACCCAGTGACCCACACCACAAAAACAAACAGAAAAACATTACACACTTGTTTTGTCAGAAGCTGGGCTTATCAACACCATTTCTCATAGGACATTGCCTAACGGAAGGACTACAGGTAATATTCTTGTCTTCACAGTCAAAGTAGGTTAATAAGGATTAATGTGAGGCTTAGTCATTGAATTTTTAAATATTTACAATACAGCTATTTATTCAGTATCACTTTGAGGTTAAACAGCCAGCTAAATATTTACACCTACTCTTTGAGTCTTTTTACCAGTCTATTCTAACAATTAGCAAATAACTGAAAAGAATAATGAAAGTAATTTTGCATGAGTATCTACTCATAATACAGAGATTTTTCATGTAATTTAGTACTGTTTTATAAGAAATGTTTATAATAATGATCAGTCCTGTTTGACTGCAAAGTAATGGCTGCTGTCATCCAATCCTTTGAAAAGGAATTTTTTGATAATGAATTATATATGTTGATACAGACAACCCTGAGTCAGTATGTACTGTTATAAAAACATCTATCCAAGAGGGACATTCAGAAGCCATTCTGTCTGTCTTCCTCAAAGTGGGATCAACTGTATTAATGGCATTTTTGACATAAGTTTGATCAATCTGATTGCTTACTACAGAACTATGTAAAAAGTGACTGCAGATGATCAAGCAAGTTGACCCATTATTTTTTTTTCCATATCTAGAGCAGGCATGTAGAAGATACTCCTTTTCCTTTCAGTAAAACACCTCACACACCTGATGTGTAAACTGGCACAATTTCTCCCAGTACTGCTTTCTTCCCACCTTTCTCTATAGGAAGAAACACCAGTTGGTTTAGAAGTGACTTGCAGGTCTCATTCTTGACACCCTGATGCTTCTGTATGCCCTCCCTTGGCATTCGCTCTGGTGGTCTGTCCCATTACTGAATTAAAGTGCTGAAGGATAGACACAACATCCTGCTGCCTTGCCAGCACTTAGTGAAGCAGGAGGATAGCTTCATCTATATTTCAGGATGGACTTCTATTTATATGCCCCATGGTGATGTCTGCGTGTCTCATGAAAGCGTGACATCGCTGATTCTGCTTGAGCATGTAATACCTCATCACCTCCAGGCCTTTTCCTGAAGGAGTACTACCTGCTCCGTTGTTCCCTGCTTGGTACATCAGCAGCTGATTGTTCCTAAATGTAGCAATTCCTATCTCTCCCTCTCAAATCACTCCTAGACCATTTCTCTACTTTCTTGAGATCTCTTCGATTGCTAGTCACAACTTTCAATGTAGTCCTCCTGTCTTCTTGTTTTCTCTAATTTTATACAGAAGTCCACTCTTTCTTCTTTCATTAATTAAAGATTGAAGGAGCTGCATGAAAGACAAGGCCCTGTGGGAAGTCATCTGATATTTGCTTCCACTTTGACATTTGAGTATTTTCCATTTGAGAACAGTTGACAAGTCTTCTAGGAGGTGCCATCCAGCCACTATTGCTCCCAGTTTATAGCAATTTAATCTAGATCATGTTTCCTTAGCTTAAAAGATTGTAATGTGAAATAATGTCATGTTTTAAAGACAAGATACATGATACCTATTGCTTACCCCTACACATAGCTGGGTAGCTTGTTGCTGAAGGAAATGAGCCAATCTGAACACATTTTTTTTTCTTTACAAATCTCTGTTGTCTTACCTTTCTTTTGCCTCCCAACTTTCAAATAATTTATGGCCTCCTCATTTTGCTAAACAGACCTCCTCATCCCTTTTAAGACTTCAATTATACATTTGTAAGTTAATTGGTAGTCCTTCTTATTTTTATTATATCTGACAATGATTTTTCTTAACACAAATAGAGTACGTAGCTTAAACTTCATGACTCCTACTGGAGGTAGACACATCTTTTCAATTTTATTTCCGATGATTAAGTTCAGTTTATTGTTTAAGTATCTTTTATGAATATCTAAGCCTAAAATTATTTTTTAAATAGCATAACTAATCTGAAATACATCAGGCCTGACCACTTGGAGTTAGTAATTAGCCATAGGAGAAGAAAACAGTGAAGGAAAAATGTCAGTGTTGAGTTTGTGCAATGCTATACTGTGAATTGGCATTGTATGAATAGGCATGCTTGGAATAATTCTGGATAAAGAATAATTACAAGTTGAGATAAGCTTTTGTTGCATTAGCTAAGGGGCTCATAATTTTCTTGTCTCTTGAGGTCTGAGGCTTCAGATCAGTGAGTCCAGTTTCTCATTTGCATATGATATTACATTTATCTCTTTTGGCCTAACAGTGGAACATAATTTATATATCTTCTCCAAAACCACTAAACATTTTAAGTAAACAGGGCAGAGAATGAAACCCTGTATGTCTGTGGAAAGCTGCTGAAGTCATAAAGAAGAAAGGTTTAATTACTCCTATGCAATGCTGTTTTCACTACTGCAGGAGGCCCCTAAATATACTTATTCAAAAACTCTCATTTATATAGAATAATTTCATAGTTTTTTTATACTTTCCCTTGCTATGTGAAACTGAAAACTGAGGTCAGTCAATACTATTAAGTTTAGAAATATCTTAATGGCACACATCAGCTCTGCTGACTGGGACAGCACAGGAAGCTGAATATCATCTGAGATTTTGTTGTGAAATGGCCAACAGCAGTAAGCATGGTCCATGCATGGAGTGCCATTCACAAATATTGTTTGCTGCACTATCTGGAAAAGAGGCACCTGATGGGAAGACTGAACAGGCAGCCAAGCACAGGTTACATGGCAGACTAGCAGCATCTTGTGAACACCATTTTGGGAAGCATTAATGTATGTAGTGTTCTGATGTGTTAGAAGTTGAAATATCCAAGCCTTGAAATATATTGATATTTGAAGATCAGCATCCTATCTAAGATTCCCTTCTCTTTAAGCTCTGACCTTAAGATAAGGTAGTGTTCAAAATACACAGCTGTGTTGTGTTTATCTGAATGACATAGGTAGTCTTACAGATGGAGGGGTTTTTTTTTTTGTGAACTTTATAAGTGGTATCATATAAGCAGCTTAAAGCTTCTTTTGCTTATGTAAATCACTATATTGTAGGGAGGATTATAACTCTTGCTTCCTGTCACTGCAGCTGTATAGCAAGACTTCTGTAGAGAATTGGTGGAAACTAAAACCTGTGATAAAACTATACTAAGTTGTTAACTCAGTGAACTAATACAGCTTGTTACATAGTTTACAATATATTTGTTATGACTAAAGTAGTTACAGAAATTCCAGCAGAACCTACCTTATTTCTTTAGCAGTAAGCTTCAAGTTATGCAATTTGTCCTGAGATCTTATAAACTACTTATGCTTCATAAGTGGTATAAACTACTTATGCTTCAAGCCGTACTTTCAAACAGTCTAAAACAACGGTTTCCACTTTAAAATACAGTTGCATCATATTCTACCAAAATAATTGCAGAGCAGCAGGGGTGGGGTTCTCCTGTGCAGGCACAGGTGAGTGCTCATCCCTGAACATTCACGTGCTGGCTATCCAACTGGCTGTCCTGTGCAAGAAACAGATTTTGGGGGTGTTGGGGTCTAACTGGAGAAAACCCTAGTGTCAGACTAACTTCATTCATGATCTCAAGAGTGAAATTAAGACACAAGAGAGGTCAAATACTATAATCAATCAGTTAGTTTATTACAAAAAACCCCCAAATTATTATGAAAAAAGGGAATTGTTATAAAAGAGGGAGTGATAGGACAGATTGGAAAAAAGATAGAAATAAAGCAAGAATTCAGGGTGCAGATATAGATAGTCACCAGCATAGATCCAGCAGTTTCCTGGGGGTCCATAGTCATCATCAGAGGTGGTGGAAGTCCTTCAGGGTCCATTATTGGTATCAGAGCAGAGTGCCCCCAACAGTCTATAGTAGTTATTGGAGATGAGTGACCCCATGGAGGATGTCACTTGTGAAGGTGTCCCTCTGCAGTTGTCCTTGTGGTGATTACCTTTTCTCCTTTATTATGAGTTTGGGGGAGTACCTTTGTTCTTAATGTCACATGTTACAAGCTCCTGTTTTCAGTTTCGCTGGTCTTGCAGCCAGCTCTTCAACTGCAGGTCTGCAGCAATTCTTGGGATAAAGGGCAGCAATTTCTCATGATCCTCGTGATAATGGTCTGAAGAGCCTTACCTCCTCACACAGATTTCTCAGACAATGGTCTGTGGAGTCCCATTTCAGCTTCACATACCAACCTTTGAGAAAATAGATGGTGGAGTCTGATTCCAGTTAAGTCTAGAGGGGGGAAAGGAAGGGAGGAGAGGTGGGGTTTTGCAGGTTTGCTTTGTAGGGAAGGAGCTGAGATTCTTTTGCATGGAAAAAAGTTCAATATACCTTTCTTTTCTAGTCTTCATATTCCCTCCCTTAAACTCTTCCATCCAGAGTTCTCATATCCAGGCCCACTTCTGTGCCCTTCTTCTCACCTGCTACTCCTTCTTGAGCTCCATTTGTTCTTGTTATTTATAGCCTGACTTCCAAGAGATTATAAATCTTACTTCTGGAAACTTAGAATTCATATGATCCTATTGTAAGAAAAATGAAATAGCTTTTTTTTTGCAGCTTTCTAGGGTCGTGATTTCCTCACTCAGCACAGGATCTCTACTGGCTAGTTATTCTTCATATTTGTAATCTGCTTTGAAAAATAGGTTTTGCCCCAAATTGTTTATCAGCCAACTGAACTGTCCACATGAAAAGACCTGTTGCTGCACAGTAAGCTATTTCTAGAAATCAAAACAGAAGAAAAAGGCCATACTTACAATCAGTTTCACTTCAAAAATTATTTTTTCTTTCTTTGTAATTTGTTTATGAAGAAAATAAATATTTAATAGGCTTGACGTCAGCATATTTAATATGCTTGATGTCAGCAATAATGCAAAGAAAAAAGACATTAATATTCTATGCATCTGAGAGCCTTCATCTTTTGTTTTATAGATTAGAGCAACATAGTAGCGCAGTGTAAAACAGTACTCTGGAAATATCTTTTCTGCTGTATTTTAAACTCCTCAACAAGCATCTTGACAAATATTTGCAATGCTGTTTTAATTTGACTCCCTGTACACGTGTCTTCTGATTACTTGAATTCTTCAAACTACTGTTTTTAACCACTTTGCACTGAACAGCCTCCTCTCTCCATCCAACTGCGACAGAGTAAATAATGTGTCAATAGGGCTGTATTACAAAAGAGGAGGTTTTCTGTTCAGAAACTTTTTTTTTTTTTTTTAGCACTTTCCAAAAATGTAGCCATCATGCAAACAGATGGACTGTAAGTGTTGCACAGGAAGGCTACAATAGATTGGGGACAATGGCTCACATAGTAATAACAGCTGTTACATTGTTGTTTGTTTTTTCTAAAAAAAAAAAAAAAAAACAAACAAAAAAAAAAAACCCAAAAAAACCAAAAAAACCCCCAAAAAAAAAAAAAAAAAAAAAAAAAAAAAACAACCAAAAACAAACAAACAAAAAAAAAGCCAAAACCACCCACAAACAATCAACACTGCTTCCCAGATCCCGCATATAGCAAGGTCATTAGAAGTGATAGAGCCTGACTGTACATTGCTGTTTACAGTACAGTACAGTTTAAAGCCAATGCTTTCATGGTCTGCATGACCAGCTAACACCACTGGCAAATGACAGTACTGGCACATTTAAGTGTTCTGAGCTCTATTATATGGCCAAGCCAGCAGCCCCAAGTTATGGACCAAGAGTTATACTATTTAATTAATAATCTGCATTTTTCCAAGGCATCTCTGGTTTTCATAGTTTGAGCTTTAACATTGCTTTCTGATCATTACCTGTTTCTTGTTTTATTTGTTTTTCCATGGAAACTTATCACTCCATGTAAAGATAACTCCTTTTGGGGTGGTGTTACGAATCCTACTCTTGCCTAGATGCTGTGGAAAAACTGCAGCATGTCATGCCTAGCAGCTGGCTCCTGGAGTACAGAGCCTGCATTTCCCCATACAATCTCCTTCAACAGATACACTAGCTCTATTGGTGGTCTGTCTTTAGGGGATGTGTGCTTTATTTCAAGTATATTTGCATTTGTTTGCTGGATGACTAGTATTTTCTCTTTTTTCCCCTCTGTCCTCACATGGAGAGCTGAATTTCACAAAGAAAGGGACCTTTCATTGTCCAGGGTTCAGCATTAGCAGTCATTTTTCTCCTTAGTAGTTGGAACAGTGCTATGTTTTCAACTTTAGCCTGAGAACAACACTGATTGATAACACACAGGTGGTTTTTGTTGTTGCTAATGTTTACTCCTACCAAGGACTTTCTCAGCCTCAAGCTCTGCCAGGGAGGAGGGGCACAAGAAGCGGGGAGGAAGCAGAGACAGAACACCTGGCCCAAACCAGCCAAAGGGGTATTCCATACCACAGCACATCATACCCAGTATATCAAATGGAGGGAGTTACTTGTAAGGCCCACATCACTACTTGGTTGGGCTGAGTATCGATTGGTGTGGTGGTGAGCAATTGTATTCTCTCCACTTGTTATTTCCATTATTATTATTATTATTATTATTAGTGGTAGCAGTAGTGGTTTTGTGCTGTACTTTAGTTACCAGACTGTTCTTATCTCATCTTGTGGGATTTACATTCTTTAGATTCTCCTCCCCACCCCTCTGGGAATGGGAAGGGAAGAAGTTGGGGAGTGAGAGAGCAGCTGCATGGTTCTGAGTTACTGGCTGGGCTTAAACCACGACATTCAGCTTTTCAGAAACTGTTTTGTTTCACATGTCTTAAAGGCTATGAAGCCATGGTTGGTGAGATGAACTCTCCTGTGGTAGTGGAGATAGAAGATAACTAGCAGTACCAACTAATTTTTAGGGGCCTCAAAGTAAAAAAATGTGGATTCCAGTTCATGGTAATTTTTCCAGATTGGAGAAAAGTGTGGGAGGTGGGTTGCCCCTCCCACCTCCCTCCACAACATTCTGTAGGGCTGTTTTCCTCAGATGGGTTGCTGGGTTACGTTCACATTTATATGATTTTTCAAGGACTAATTAAAAACTTTGAAGTGAGCATTCTTTGAAGTCTAGCATGTCAAACCAAAAAGGAAAGTTCAGCAGCACTGAAACCTAGGAGAAATCCTGTTTCTTAATAAGTACTAGTCATCATTTTTAAACTCGCCTACAAGGTGAAAGTCTAGAGTGCAAATGGAGACAAAGGTGAAATAGGACTTGTTCACATTATTCAGCTCTGCAGCATGTAAGCATTTGCAGTGCAGTGCAATAGAACTTTAGCTTTTGAAATATAGAAAATGTAAAGTAAAATGATGATGACTTAAAGGATGTACTAAAATTATGTATGTTTCATAGGGCATAGCATTTTTTTGGAAAACATCTGAAAGATAACATTATTATAAATGAAATATAGCAGTTTTAGAAAATGTGCATTAGAAATCATGGAAGAAGTACATTTTAGCAGAATTATGGTTATTAGGATTAATTACTTTATAAAATAAAACAAACTTACATCTGATGGTTCTGACAATGGTCTAGATATTGCGCTGATAGATTAAGATTTTTCTGAATCTTCTGGAACTGTAAAGACTTAATATCTATTTGAGAGTTCATTAACAATCTGAGGTATGAATCATGGTATAGTCATCATGTGTCAGCCACTTATCATTGCCTGTGTCTGAATATTTAAGAAATATCTATTATAGAATTAATAATTTTTCATCTTGTCTCACTTAATTCTCATTTTCATGATCTATCCAAAGGTTTTCTCTCTGAGTTTTAGTGGTTTGTAATGCTTCCACCAGATGTATGAGGTAGCCAGTCATCTACTTCATGTCGGCTCATTTTAATAACGTAAAACTTGTTAGCCATTCTTTAATCTAATTTAATGCTGCCCTCCTTGTTTTCAAAGATGTCTGTGGCATTACATCATAACTATATTTCTGATGGCAGTTTGATCTTGGGCTTATTTCTCCTTGACTTTTTCTAAGTCGTTTCCCATTGAGGTTTTTGTACATCTGTGGAAACTCACTTTAAAGCATTCTCTCACTTTCATGATCGTGCATCTTCAAAACATTCTGCCTTCTTTTGCTTGCCATGGTTTCCCTTTTTAATGAGTATCTTGTGACTCTGTATTGAATGAATGGTATAAAAATATGCACAAATTTGCATAATTGCTTCTAGATGTTCTTCAGGAAGTCTTCACTCTCTTTAAAGTAGTCTGAGAAATATTTTTGGTTGTTGTCACCTTTTCACTATTATAAAGAAATATAATGCTCAGGAAGAGTAATAAGATTTAATTTTTCTGCTGGCATGTGTAACTACTTGCAAATGATATATATCCAGAAGGAAAAGAAAATGGGAGAAAAATACAGGGAAACTACTTAATTATTGTACAAAATTCATGTTTTATGGTGGCTATAATATGAATGAAAAAATAAGAATGTGATGCAAACATATGCCTTTATGAGATTTGCCCACAGGTTGCTCTGATGTGAAAGGGATGATGGTGTTACCAGCCGTTAGAGACCTGTTATATTATGAATCATGCTTCTAATTCTTACTTGGCACTTAACTGTGCGTTAAGTTTCTCTAGCTCATTGGCTTGATATAAACAAAAAAGCTAAGTCTGTTTCTTATGTAGCTCCCTTGACTTCCATGAGATTGCAGGGAGGAACAATTACTTTTATTAATAAGGTATTAGGGCTGCATAACAAGGGATGTATGTGTATTGACATAGCATTATATTTTAAAACGTTCAGGTTTATAGATAGAAAATGAAGATGTATTTTGAGATCATTCCCTCATCAGAGATTCTTTCTTTTTTTTTTTTTTTTTTTTTTCCCCTCAGGTTTTAACTTTTCTTGAGACCGGAACACTTTTTTAGCAGGCTGGCTTGTACTGCAAACAGAAACAGTTAGGCTGAATAATAGACTATCTGTAAAACTCAGCCAGTGGAAGATCAGTCCTTAATCTAATATATACTTTGTAGTGTGTCAAAATAATTTATAGTGTGAAGAGTTTAAATAGTTAATGAAATTTATCTAACAAAACACAAACCAGTGGATTTTCATGTGGTCTTCACTTGGACAGAAGACTGTCTGTCCACTACCTGGCTTTTAAAACAGCCAGGTAAGGCTCCTAACTTTGCAATGCACCGCCAACCAAACTTGTTTTGTCTCCTGCTACATAATTATTGGGACAGACTACAATGTGCTGACTTTGCTGGTATTGATATCTATGTTAAAGCAAGACTGAACTCTACCTACACTGCCCCAAGTGCACTCTGGCTTTCAGTGTAGGCTTACCTTAAACCTATGAACCTAAACAGTAACAAGAACCAGTCAAATAGACTTGGCTCAAACAAAGAGTTGCAGAACAAGGGAAATGGAGGTAATTAAGTTACTTTGCAACATAGACACTAATAGTGTCTGAGTAGCTTGATTAGGCATGTAGGTAATCTTCCTTAGAGCTACTCAGTCATTTTTATTCCTTGGCAAGAATAATTTCAGTAAAATTTTCCTTATATCTTTTATTACAAAGGCAAATAGAAAAAAGCCAAAACAAAAAAATGAAAAAAAAAAAAAAAAAATAGTTTCAAAGGTCAAAGTGTGTTTAATTTTCTTTCCACAAGGTTCTTTCTACTCTATATAAGGTTTTCTTTCTTTGATTAAGTAGTTGATCTTTCATATGGCCAAATGAAAGTCTTCTCAATCATGGTTCAAGACCTTAGGAACCTGCACATACACAAGTTCATGGGACCTGATGAAATCCATCCAAGGGTCCTGAAGGAGCTGGCAAATGAAGTTGCTAAGGCACTGTCCAGCATATTTGAAAAATCATGGCAGTCAGGTGAAGTTCCTGATGACTGGAAAAAGGGAAATATAACCCCCATTTTCAAGGAGGGGAAAATGGATGAGCCAGGGAACTACAAACCAGTCAGTCTCACCTCTGTGCCTGGCAAAATCTTGGAGCAGATTCTCCTGGAAGGCATGCTGAGGCACATGAAAA
>JANRGW010024287.1:0-17963 GCA_024733675.1 Psilopsiagon aymara
CTCTGCTTCCTCCCGGCTCCCCCTCCTCCCTGGCAGAGCATGAGGCTCCAAAAGTCCTTGGCCAGACCAAACATTACTAAGCCATAAGTAAAAACATTGGTGTTATCAGTGCTGTTCCCAAGCCACAAGTCAAAAACACAGCGCTGCACCAGCTACCAAGAAGGAGAAAAATGACTGCTACTGCTGAACCCATGACAACTCCTCTTGGTAAATTGATCTGCCACAAGCATCCCTCAGTTGGTGTATGCCTTTGAAGCACTGCTCCTCCAGACAGGGCCACTCTTGAGTTCACCCTAATTCCTGAGGGATAACACTCCTTTTTACTGGAATATGGGGAAAGATTCAGAGGTTTTGAAGGTTTTCTTCCCATCTTCCCTTTTGAACAGGGAGGGGGCAAAGGCATCAAACTGATTTGCAGTTGTCTCCTTTTCACACTGACTGACAAGGGCTCTCCTGCTGCTTGCACACCAACTTTCAGCTTGACTTCACATGCAGAAGATATCTGCGCCTGCACTGTGCCCTCTGCAGTAGCACGGTGCCTTTCCAGAGAAGCCCTCGGGGAGGATGCCTCAGTGAAAGACTGATAACAACTGTGCCCTGTCAACTACTCTGTCACACACAGCCTTCTTCTCAGGAGCACAGGCTTAGCTAAGGGTTGGGTTTTGGTTTTAAATCAAATTATGGAGAAAACAGGTGATGCTGGAGTTATAAATGCTGAAGTTACATTGACATGAATGCGATATTGCTGAAATGTGCCAGACATGGTATCAGGGAGTCAGTGCAATAATAGATATTTCCAAGATTAAGCTTGTGCTTTCAATTTCATACCTGCATAAAACAAAAAAAAAGAGCACTGTCAAATGATGATGGAAATCAGTCTGAGAGGCAAGGACACCTGTGAGTCAAACACACCAGCTCTCTTCAGAGAAAACTCATTTGCTTTCAGAGAAGTATTTCAGGAAAGCTTGCTCTCCATGCAGGCCTTACTAACACAAGTGACGCAATATTGTAATAAGACATGTCCAACCATCTCATCACTTCTGGTGTTAACTAAGAATGCTTCCTAAAGAACACATCTAACCCTCATTGTTCTCTCTCATCAAACAAATTACTCTTCAGTCCAAGATTTCTCATCTCCATTAGCTACTCTAATTAAAAAAACTCTTCCACATACTTATTTCATGTCAAACTACACATACAAATACATAACAAGCTGCACTGGTCCTTCCTGAATTCAATAGACTGAAGAAGCTACTGAAAAGCTAAGAGAAACTATTCACCATTTCACTGTTACTGCAGCACCTATAGTATTTTTGGATTAATTTTCCACGTGTAGTTTAGAATGAAATCTGTACACACCAACCTCAGCATTAGACAGCAGAATATGTCAACTTAAAATTCAGCCTGCAATAACCTAGGTTCACTGAAGCATGTGCAAGCATTGATCTGAGGGTCAAATTTTGGCTAGCAAAAGTACTAATGAAATACAGCGTTTATCACAGAAAATTAAATGCAACTAGTAAGTAGGAAATTGTCCCTATCTGTATGTCTGTGATACTGGACTGAATTTTCCCACTTAAAATGGCCAAACAGAACCGTGACGAACATAAATGATTTAACCACTCGCTCCTCTCTCTCTCCGTTCCCCCTCTGATTAAAATGTCTTTTATAATGAACTTCACTCAAGCATGAAAACACAGTATCCTTCTGTCTTCACCTTCAAGCCTTCATGTACCATTTATTGAAGTACCAGAACACCAATCTAGATTTCTAACGCCGCCTGGAGAAGCATTCTCTTTCTTCCCAACACACAGGCTGTTCATCGAGGTGATCCACATGACATTCAGCCTCATGGCTTACTCTCTGGACCTCAGCTAAACACTGTCAAATACAGCAAATTGAACTGCACAGACCTGCAGTTAGGTAACAGACAGTAAAATGACATGGAAAATATTGAATCATAGGATAAAACCAAAAATGCTCACCATATGCAGGTCATGGGCCAAAGGAAAGGCATGAGAAGCCACCTGTGCTCAGTGTGAAGGGTTATTAAACATTCTGCCAGGACACAGGGGAAAACAGTAGAAACATCTCAAAACTACCCCAGGCTTTTGGTCCTCATTTTAGATTCATGAGCATGGCTTACCCACCCCTCAAGCTTTAAATGTGTTTCCAGCCATATGAACTGAAGATGCAGAAGTGGCTAGTTATAATTCCTGCCACAGTATTGTTAAGTGCTTACCACTTCTGCAACTACCTTATGCATTGTCAGACTAAACTGTACCATGCTGGCCTGAAGTACAGAAGAGGCTTCTGATCAGATAACTCTTGAATTTACAGCCTCAGCTGTAAATTATGTTGAAGTCACTTGTTCCTTCTCCTTCAATTCTAAAGAAGTCTGTAAGGTTCAATCAAACAGGCCTGGCCTCATACCCGTGTACTCTTTTTCATACTAGATGTTCTGCATTTTTGTGCTAAATGCTGGTAGGAATGGTCTAAAGTGCTTTAAGTCAATATTTCAACAGAATTCAGGGGCATTACGAAGTTTTTCTGAGCTATAATGTCACAAAATGCATTTGCATGCAGGCATACATAGAACACAGACCAAGATACTTTTGTAACTTTTTTTTCAAGTGACATTTAACTCCACAAAAGAATTTGTATCAATATTTTTTAAAGATAATATATGAAAATATAAAGACTTTGTGCAAATAACAGAAATGGAAATGAGTTCCCAGTTCTTCTCAGAACAAGCCTGTAGCACTTCCAGATGATCTTGCAATCTGCAAAACCTTAACTACTTTAATTTAGCAGTATCAACTGTTCCTCAGAAAAACCTCCCCCAAAGCCAAACACGACGGTGGAGGCATCAGTAAAGCAGAATAGACAGATCACCTGGGGAGCCTTCAGTAAGCAACCCAAAAGGAGATTACAGTGCTGGGGAAAGAAACTGCGTGAACAGGAGTTTGTAAACCAAACTTGATGCCATTGTGGTCTGTCCCAGAAACCTGACTGATTGACTGAAGAAGTACAAAGAATGGCACCATGAGTTCACCAGAAATACTATACATTAAATCAAAGCTGGACTGTTCCAGAGCAAGCCAGCAGACAGGCCTTCCACTGGGGCATTCTGCACCCGAAACTGTCACTGCCACTTGGCCGTCCTTGTGACAGTGATGGCATGTGCCATACCTTGGCTATTTAAAGCAATATCTGACCCTTGTGGCTGCACCAGGAAGAACCCAATGAAAGATGAGTGAAGATACCGAGCTTTGGGTGACACATCCTCCCTGGCGCTCTTTGCTGAACCTCATTACTGCCTGGAGAGAAAGATTTCCCTTTAAAAGCTGCTTTCTGAAGAAACTTGCTCCTTTAGGACTTCCATTTAACTTGCATTTTAGCGGCTAGAACAGAAAAACATAGATAATCCTAGGAGGCTTTTTTCTTAGCCCAGTGAAGTGCCAGTGTTTAGGCAGGAGCTTAGAGGAACACAATACCATTTCCCATAAACTGCAGGCATAAAACGGTTCTCAGACAGGAATGAACCTGAGCCTCAGAGAATTCAGACTTCAGGTTTGCATCCTGTGTTCCCACTCTTGGTTTTCCCTATATTTTAAAAGAAATCCTCTATGAATATTTGCAAGAAGTAGCTACAAGATGACTTGAAAATTCAGCAAACATGAATCAGGCACTTTGTAGGCACTTCAGTACTGAGACAAAACCAATGTTCTGATTGCTTGTGCCATCTCACACACCTTCTCATTGCTTAATATTGTGTTAAAAAAAAAAAAAGGCTCAGCTGTCAATATTGTATATACTTACACACAGGATATACATGACTAGAAGCTTCAACAACCCCATACAGACTTTTTGGATGTAAGAACTACTTTGTTAATATGCAGACTTACTGATCACAGTGCCTAAATGTGCTTTTCAAAGACAACTTGCCTCTTTCTATTGCTGCTCGAAAACACTTGAAGACCTATTTCAGTTATGGTACGTAGAGTACAGGTATTCCCTCACTCATAATTCCGTAACATTCATGTGGAAAGGATACTGTGTGCTTAACCAAACAACTACAAATGCAGGGTCTTGTCTGGGTCCCAACTTCAACAAATCAAGTACATTTAAATGGATATACACTTACATATCCCCACCTGAAAACCCAGCCTTATTGCATGCATCCCCAAAGACAGAGTTGCCGAGGCATGTAAAGAGCAGACATGTAAAGATTCTACTGGGATACCTTTTTGATCTCAAAGTCACTTTGAAACAGCTGTGCCAGTGTCACATGCTTGTTTTCAGGATTCTCTCAAAGGACCTGGGGTTCAGTGCTATGCATCAAATTTTCACATATCTTCATCGAATAGAAAACAGCTGAGTCTGCCATATGCTATAAAAAACACCATGTTTTTTTTTCTGAGATAAGTAACATGCAGAAATCTGTTTAGCTTCCTGGACACTTGGGAGCAGTTTTTGCTATTCTACATTTGGCAACAAAATCAGAGACTCAAACAGGAAAACCAGTTTGAGGGTTATCATATAGACTAGTTTTGCTCTCAGCTTTACAAAAGATGGAGCCTGGTCACCCAGCCAGTCAGGGCAGTTCTGTGCTTCCAACAGATCTGATCTGGATAATCCTTCAAACAACATCACCTTAACATCATTTAATTTATTAGTGCATGTCCCTGACATCTGATTGCTTCCAAATATCCTGCATGAGAGAGGACAATGCACTGGCAGCTGCTTCTGAAAACACAGAACGGAAATGCAACATTTTTAGGACATATGATCTGCCTCTGGATGAAGGGAAAGGCATAACACCCTGGTCTGTCCACTCAGGCATGACACAGCTTAAGTGACATGTCACAGCTGAAAATCCAGCTTGCGAGATGCCTCTGACGTTACTGAGGGGCATGCTGTAATGCACAAAACATTACCAGCCCAACCAGAAATACCACAGTTGCTTTATACTGAATTGGTGGTAACAGCTATAAAAAAAGGGACATGAGCAGCTGTAAAAAAAGCAGTCTTTGTAGAGTTAAATTGTTCTCCTAACATAAGAAGGACACATGCAGTTGGGGTAAATCAGAATAATACTATTTATTGTGGCAAAGGATAGCTTCTCACACAGATTGTACCTGCTCATAATGTACTGTAATCTTGTATATTCTAAATCCTAGCATGCTTCTATGTGCAAGAGGTACTGTGTGATTCTGTGAAGGGTTTCACAAGTGCAGAAACACTCTAGTCTTTACTTTGAAACTTTGTTTTGCAAAAAAATTACCAATTATATGTTGTTCCCAAATATGGAGAATCAATTTCCCCGTTTTTAAAATAATTATTCTTGCTCTTTTCCCCCTTTAGCAAGATTCAACATGAATCCTCTTTAATTTTTCTTAATGCATCCATAAAACCAGACTCAGGTAAGCCCCTTCTGACAGCTCCAGGAAGGAAAGATCTGTTCCTTCTGTTCATGCAGTGAATGGGGATATTCCCTGGCCAGTGCTTGAAGCCAGTGGTAGATTGCTCAAATATGAATCATGGTATCTTTGTCCCTGGCACTGGTTCCAAAATTTCAGCATCTGATTTCCTGATAATTAAATGTAAATAACAAACAGGTCAGTTCAACAGACATTTTGCTCACATTATTCCAACAGAAATTTGTAGTAAGTTCTTTTAATAAGTTTACAGCAAAACCTTTCAGCCAGCACAGATAATTTCTCAGGGCTGGAGGGAAACTCTATGTAACTGAGGTATTAAACTCCTCCGGAGCAAGACAGATTGTAGCTCCATTCCCATGATACCTAGGCTGACCAAACATGCTGAAATATGAGTTACATGATACTTCATGTAAGAAGCACAGAAAAGGTAAATAATCTTTTAATGACCTAATGACCAACTTAGCAGTGAGCACACACAAGATCTTAAAATCAATTAACTACTGTCTACTGTGTTCCTTGATATAATATCTATTGAAAAAACAATATATTCATTTCTCTTTCAAGACATTAAACCACTTTAGTTATTAAATATGAATGACTAGGATCAAACATAATCTCTTTGTCTTACAGTTACATCGGCTGACTTTCTCGTTTGGCACAAAAAATCATCCTAAAAGCAAAGAATGGTAATAAGTGTCCTGGCCAGAAACAAAAGTTAGATGAAGACAGGCATTTATTACCAATGACCATCCTCTGTGCTTTACCATAACTTAGTTTCAGCACACAAATGTCTTTAAAGTATTGGAAATGAGGATGCAAACTATAACATTCCCGGTAGTACATTCAGATGTATGCTCATAACAGGATTAGCCAAAAAAGTCTGCTGAAACCAGATGCCAAACAGAAGTTCAACCCACACATCAGCTAGAAAACATCACTCACCTTCAATGATTGTTATCATGCTCTGAGGTATATCATGTACAATACAACAATTTGTGGGAATTAAAATAGTACAAAAGTTATTCGTCATATTTTTAAAGTAAAAAGAGAGTCTTAATTCTCGGTCATCTTCATCCTTGGTCTACAGTTAAGATGAGAAGGCACATAGAATATAAGCTTTTGCCGAGAGAAATATTAACAAAGTCAGGATGGCACATAACATGTAAACCTAAACTGAGAAGGTACGTGTTTTGCTCATATAAGAAAAGGATGAAAATACAATAAAAAGTATTTATTTCACTTGATCACTTGAATACTCCAAGTGCAAACAATCAGCTGTTGACAGACACTTTTCTTATGTGATAGCTCTTCTTTGCAGTGCAACCAACCAGCTAAAAGTTCCTCTGAAGTCCTCTGAACATGTGATGTGACCTTCAATCCAACAAGAACCCGTAGTGTATCCTTAAGGTTCACCCTGACTGAACACTGTGTGATAATCTAGGAGATAATTTATAAGCACTTGCAAAGGAATACTGAAATGGCAGGGGGGCTGGAACTAAATGATCTTTATGGTTCTTTCGAAACCAAACCATTCTATGATTCTGTGATACTGTTCTGAAGTGCTGACTCTGCCAGTTTGCACTTACCCCAAGATGACTCTTATGCTGCTCTACAAATCCTAAAGAGGCAGGAGCATCAGTGTGAATTATATATAAAACAGACTTACATAAAATAAGAATCAGGCACCTAATGAACAATCGGTGCGCCACTCTTCTCAAGTCATTGTAGCAAGCCTAGCCATAATGCAACCGATAGCTATGTAAGTATCAGCGGCCTGAATCTCTTCTTTCATGCTGCATTTTTCCTTTTTTCTTTCCAAAGGATGTTTTTTCACCTAGGGGATTAGTTACTGAATGCAGCACACCAACTACACAATTTCCAGTCAGGCTTGGGGTAATTATACCTTCTGTAATCCACAATCCACAGCTGATAAATTAGTGTGCTTTTACAAAGGAGGAATACTCATGTCACAGTCAGTAATGCGAAGCAAAAAACCCAAAAAACAAACCACAAGAAAAAAGAATTCAATAAAATAATACAAGGACAAATGAGCCATGCAGTGAAACAAACAGAATTAAGAGAGAACACTTTCAATCCCAGCAGGTTTCATGTAACTTTAAAGAAAGCAAACCCCATGCTGCAAAGCCACAAAGGACAATATTTTACTCTTCTGTGTATGTGCATCAACGGGGGTTTGCAAAAAATCAAGGACAGAGTGTGAGTGACTAGCAATTTTTTTAATGACTTAATTTACTTATACTACCTTTTATTCTTGATCCGGTAATAGTCACACTGAGGTTTAAAGAAACACTTCATGTAAGAAAGAACGCCTTGCACAAGAAAGACCTGTAGAATCAGTCCCAAGCTATTACACTCTAGTTTGAGCCAAAGAGCCAACCTGTGATATGAAATACCAAATGGAAAATCTCAGTTATAATTATTGATAACATTACCATGAGGTACTTAAAATACTCTTGTAGATGAAAGGTGATTGAGCCATTATCCAATATCTTTAGGCACACATAGGCTCTCCATTTCTTCTAGATATCCACTTCTTTCTGACCTTACTTTGTATGTACAGTAAATCATCTGCCCTAGAAACATTACATATTTAGGATTTAATCCAAATAAGGTTTAGCAATACAAAAAAAGTGTGAGAAAAGAACTAGGCTCTTGTATTCTACAAACAAGAATGAAAGGAAGAGCCCATGCATTAACACTTTGAAAGAAACACTAAATTTATGGTTTCCTGACAGTCATTCCAAAATCAGGCCCCTCTGATTTTAAGTGCACTGCACAGAACAGTATAACACAGATGTAGCTAAAAAGGCATCAGTTTAGCTCGATTCATCTTTAATAACCCAATTCAGAAAGGTGCTGAGTCAATTCGTAATCACTCAAATCAATGCTCATTCTGGTATGTGCTGAGGACATTCACACTACTGATTAAAGTCAGTCAGAGCTGCTGCTGCTTGAAGGGAGCTGTTATAGGTCCAGCAACTGTAATTAGAAGACCAAATGATTACTTTTTTACTTCCCAGGCAAAACCTGCTAGGTGAAAGACAAGACTTTTCTGGAGAAAAACAGATGTACCACGACCCTACTCTGGAGATTCTGCTTCAGACCTCTTTGCTATAAAGTTTCAAAGTATATTTTTTGTTCTGGTTTAGCTTCACTGTGCATTAGTAAAATAATGTTTTTAAAGGGTAGTTTTCACAAAATACTGGTTACACAATAAGTATAAATAAATGCCTGGTTGAAAGACTCGGATGTTACTGTGAATTAAATGATGCCATACTCCTACAAAACTCTGTGGACTGGGTACCAGGCCTTGGGACTTCTCTGAGATGCAGAATATTTGTCTGACTGAGATAAAGTTGCATATCTGCACTTACTAAAAGTAAAAAAAACCTCATAGTACAGTGTACCTGTATTGTGCAAGAGTACTTGACCATAATATTCCTTTTTTACTAGGTAACTATAATGTTAATTTCTTGCCACACATCCTTCTTGCTCTCTTCTATTTATTGTCAAATTATTTACAATAAATAATTTACAATTATTTATTGTAAAATACCTGCTGCTTATACGCTCTCACCTTGCTGTGTGTCACCTTTCTGTGAGTGAAGTCAACGGTGAACCTTTGTCGACCTTGAAAGGAGCAGGATTTGCCCTAAAATGCCTAATCCAAAGTGGACTCCCCCTTAATTCAGTAAGCTTTAGATCAGACCTAGAAGGGATCTTAGTAGAATCGAGGAGTGTCAAGACATAGCCACATATCTAAACCATATCTGAGCATTTATCTCGCATTCCTAATCTTTTATATGGTGCTACACAAGATATGAACGATTGAACAGACATCTGCAGGATAGCTATGCATATTGACATAGTCTCTTTCTACGGAAGTTTGAAATGGAGCAAATGTTTGAATTTGAAACTTCATAGTAATATTGCCTCAATTTGTTTTCAAGTATCCACTCTCAAAATCCCACCATCCTTTCGAGTCCAACAGAGAAGAGACGATGGTTCTGCCTCTTGTTTCAGGACAAACTAGTAACTCACCACATAATGGAACAAAAGAGATGAAATCTGAAAGTGATACTAACCAAACACTTCAGTTAAAACCTTGCCAGAGAGCCTAATAAAGTCTGTGATGGCTCTAGACTGTTTGGAAGTACATTCAACTGATTCTAGCATATCCCGTTTTACATGCAGCTCTGCTTGTTTGCTTATGTTCCCCAAGTCTGAATGCGCTGAGACAGTTTTTTGCTGCCTCTTATGCCATTCAGCCAAGTTTCTACAGATGTCCTTGAGATGTCATGGGTATATCTGACCATAATTTTGGCTCAAAATATATATTTACAGACTGAGGGTCACTAGAAAAAGAAGCCAGGTACATGTAATATGGTGACTTGCAGCTGCTAGAATCACAGAAACCACATCAAATGGCATTTATTTAGACAGGAGTCAATTGGAATAATGAAAATCATTGTAACATGTATACAAATGCAATGTGAAACTCCCCGCAGCAAGAATGCATAAAACTACAATATGCAATCAAACCAGGAGACGAGCAAAATGGGAAATAAAAAGGTAAAAAGTATTTAGACATCATGGGAAATGAAAGAAATGGCCACTTTTATCTGCAAACCCCAAGGAGAAATCTGGCCTCAATGGCCAAAGGGGGATTTTCTTAAAAGCTCAGAGCTGGCCTAACTCAATCAATACCATGACGGGGCATTGTTAAGTCATGAAGTCATGAGGAGAGTTTGGTCAATGGCAAGCACTCATGCAAGTTTAACTGTGATATATTTCTACATTTATCCACAAAAAAACCCAAACAGACAAACAAACAAAAAACCCCAAAACCAAAACAATGAATGTGAGTCACAGGCAAAGATCCTAAGAACCAGTATTTCAGTTTTGCCCTTTTCATCTGGTCCATCTTACTGCGTTGACTACTAGATAGTCGTAGGGAAACAGTAATTATGCATGTATCTCAAGCTCTCTACATATCTGGCTTCTTTTCTATGGTAAAAATAAACCCCAAAAGATAAAAGATACCACAAGCTAACACGTGGGTTTTCTCTCCCCTCAAATCAGCCTGCCAGGTATGGTGTGGGAGGAAACTGAGGCAGCGCCTACAGCAGGGATATCTCCCAGCTCACACACAGGATGTCCCAGCCACATGGCTCCACAAGGAGTTCCTCCTGCATTCAGGAGGAAGAGAGGTCTGTTAGAGACCCCATCAGCAACGTTTTAAGATGTGCAGGACTGAGAAGCTGGTCCCTGACTCCTGCAGGCTGTGTAGCAGCTGTGCCACAGAAGTGCTGCGGCTGCTGACGGATGCTAGCTTGTACCAGGGGATCACGGTGTGTGACACGGCCTCCCTGAACCCTTTTTGGCACAACTTATGCCCATCTGCCTTCCCTCTGCTCCTTCTCCTGGAGAGGAACATATGGCCCAAAATATGTATCTCAGAAGCAGAAAATGTATTCATACAGTTTTTAAAATATTCTGAATACCTTCTTTTCTTTTTTCTCCTATAAGCTTTTATTCCAGTTCTGATCCTCATATCCCAGCATAATAAACAATTTTTTTTACAAATGTCCTTGTTTAAACAGCAGCCCACAATGAAAAAAAAAAAAAAATAAAAAAAAAAAGAGGGTATTTCACCTTGATTACTGAAGATACTATTGCAAGAGAAATCTTTGCCAGGATTCTGGTTTTTGTCCATTCCACCATGTTATTTTAATACTTACCTTAGTCCAACAGGGTTACATCCAATAACAAATCAACAACAGAAGAAAAATGCCACAGTTAAGCTTAACAACAAACATTTTCGCTTTCAGTGGTTCAAACTGGAGACATCCTTCCACAATTTACTTCACATTAAATAGTACATCACATCACAAATACAGCAATAAAGTTCCTCAAGAAGCAAGAAAATCTTTCTTTTAAATAGCAGTACCAACATCTATGTGTGCAATCCTGTGTCCCTAACAATGGTAAACTGTTCTAATGCACGAGTAAGACTTTTGCCAGCTTGCTTGTTTGAAGCCAGCAATATTGGAACTAGGGCTCGTCAGAATATTTCCTCATTTATGCCTGAAGTTATGCGAATTCTACATATATACATGTATGCATGTATGTTTGCATATATATATATATGCTTATAATAGATATTTTTATAAACATATACATTCATACCTGTATATAAATACTATATATATGTGCACACATAAGCTTTTGTATTTTAGTAATTTTTTACAGCACACGCTAATTCTTGATTGTATACATACAATATAAGAGAAAACGTGTTGCAGTTCTTGCCAGTGTAAAAAACCACGCCAGACAGCAGCTGTTGACACTTCTGTCTGATATCCTATCCAGCACACCTCAGAAGACACTGGTACCAGACCTGGTACCAGCAATGCCTGTAATATGACAAGTAGCAACACTGAACCATATCTTTCTTATAACCAAATGCTTGTTTTTTAACAAAAAAGTAGATAGCTTTCTCTGGCTGTATTTTCATCAAAGCTTTTAATATACAGTCCATTAACAATCACACAGACGTTTCTGTTATTAGACAGAAAAGTAAAGTGTGGCAGTTGCCTAAAATCAACTGAAGTCAACAGGATTTCTTCTGCGGATTTCAGTGGGTTTTAGGACAGATTTAGGTGTATTCACTTGATGTCATGTAGGCTTTTAGATTCCTCTTTTCTTGAATTATATTACTGAAAGTTGTTGATTCCTCCATGTCAGATACATGGGTCACAAAACTATTTCCTACTGTCTTTGGTTAAGCCTACTGTTTATCCTACCTTTGCTGCCACAGATGAGTTGGGTTTCTCCAGCAAGTCCCAGAGCTTCTTCCTTTTCTCTGGGCAGCAGGTATTATCAAACTCTTCCCCTTCTCTCTCCCGCATTGTTTCGGCCTCTCTCCTCAGCTCCTCATTCATCTGCTCTTTCTTTTGATGGTATCTTGCTTGGCAGCAAGATTCTAAGTATATCTCATCAATCCCCCAGTAATCAAGCTCCTGGCCAAAAGAAAGAGCACACATTTCTTCCATCATATGTAGTTTCCCTGTCCTGTAGAAATTCAGAATGGAAGTGAAAGCTCCTGGGTGTCGATCAAAAAAATATTCATTTTCATTTAGATTATAGTCATCGCACACTTCTAGCAGAGATTCGTGAGTATTGCAGTCTCTGAGCTTTCCTAATCGTGTCCTTGGAAGTCTGTCCAAAGTCCTCCACAGCACTTCATGGTTGAGCCCACCAACGTTTATTTTAACTCTCCGCGAGCAAGCTTTGCTCCTAATGATCTCCACTGGCTCTGGAGGCAGAGAAAGGGTCGATCTTGAAGACTTTTTGTTGATCCCGGGGGGGGCCTTCTCAGCCATTCTGAAAAAGGTGCAGTTGTGACACCAGAGTCTTTAGGAGAATGAGCTTGGAGACTATAAGTATTTGGGCAGAGTCCTCTTCAGACAGACAGCTCCATCCCTGAAGCTAAAAAAGACAAAGAATCAGAATGTACAATATAGTCCCCAATCTCCGTCTCTCTCTTTCCACACTTTCATATGCAGATGAAAATTTAATGATGGTAATTTGCTCTCTGTATAGTGAGACTCTTTTGTGGTAGTACACAGAACAACTGGAACAGTTAAGAGCACTATATTTAAGCAAAGGAAAAAATTCACTGCCATTTCCGCATTCATAAAAATCAACCATGACAGAGATCTTGCTCTTGATCTTTGTACAGAGATCTTGCTCTTTTTTTTGTTTGTTTAATCAGTTGCTGATGCAGCCATATTAGCTTAATCTGAATACTTACCAACTAGTTTGTGAGGTGTGCTAATGGAAAGGTTGAAGGGATACCCATAAAGGAAAAGTGAGACGGGCAACCTTTCCATTCAATGAAAACCTCAAATTTGGGAGATACTGCAACTGAGTAAAAGAATTAGAGCATATCAAAATCTCCTGTGAAACTAAACTGCTTCCCCTCCTCCCCCAACTCTAAACTTGATTTGCTGTATTATTTCATGGCTAAACATTACTCACTAAACAATTCAATTGCCATCCAGACAAGTTAAATTTTCTAGCACTAGACAGTGCTTATTTCTTTAAAAATAGGTTAAAAGAATCCTAAATCTTCTGACGCCAACTGACCAGCAATACTTGTTATATAGGCGAGGACTGTGCATACCATTCCTTGGCTCCTCAGAAAGTCTCTTTGCCCCCCACTTGTTCACCTGTTAAGTTGCTGCAGGGGCAAGACTGCATGACAGGAATCAACAATCTCAGTTTTAATAATCCAGACATGCACCTTCACTCACTGTGGCTAGTGCTTCAGTGAACTCTGAAGTGAAACTGTACATCACCACATTTGGAGCATCAGTGTCAAACACGAAGGAAACCCACCCATCATTTCTACTAGGGTAAATAATTATCTGATACAGTGCTTAAATACTTGTCCAGAAAGGAAGAATATTAAGAATGCTTACAGAAGCTTATCTTCCAAGGTAGGAAAGTCCTCTTTAGTAATTTGCCTAAGTTGACATCTCCTCTTCCCATTCTCTCCAAATCAACAATACAACAGTTTGGGGTTTGTTTTTTTCTTTTTTTTTTTTTTTTTGTTTGTTTTTTGTGAAATAACTCCAGCTTTAAAAAAGTATTTGATGTGAACAAGAATTTGATCCTCTTTGCAGAGTAAGCAGAAAGGTTGTGATGGAAAGGATTGTTAAATATATCAGGGGTAAACACCAGCGGGGGAGAAGAACCATTTGTACTAAAGGACCATGATGGCACAAGAACAAATGAGTACAAACTCACCATGAAAAAAGGTGGAAATTTGAAAGGGAATTAGAAGGTCACAAAGACCAGATCCCTGACAGAAAAGTGAGGATCTAGAATAACTACTAAAAGTATTAGGAAAAGCAAAGAATTATTTCAGCATGTCATCTGAATGCTTACAACAGTGTGGACTATGCTCCCAGTAGAAAATTACTAAGCCTCATTATACCTAAACTTTAGAAGTTCCTCCACCAACAGCTAACAAAACAATAAGGCTCAGCCATGTATCATACAAGTATTAACAGACTTCCATGTCCAAAAACATCAGAGTAAAGGAAAATTACCCATCAGAGTAATATTTACAGCTAGACTATTTATTTTTTCTTTCTTGATTGATAACTGTCTACTCAACCCTATGATGGTAACAGCCTGATAGAGCAGCATGTTAGCAGTTCAAGTTGAACCTACTTCAGAAAAACACTAGAGCAAAAATATTTTCCTCCTTCCATCCTGCCTCCAGCATTGCACTGTGAAGCTCCCTCCTGATCTCCCAGTGCAACTCAGAGCTCCTCTGTGCCTATTTATATAAGGGTTTAAGCCTGTAACATTTACCTTCATTCATGAAAAAGATAAGCTGATAACTTCACTTGCAAAGATAAATGTCACATCAAAATCAAAGCCCCGACATCAGCAGGTTTACATAATATGTATTCCTTTCTGCTGTTTGGTTTGTGTTTTGGTTTTTTTCTTCTTCACCTTAAGCTGATTTTTTTCTCTGTTTTTACCCTCTTTCTCATAGCCTTTGATGGAAGGGTTGATGGGGGGACTTCGGATAAAGGTGGGACTCAAGACCTCACAAAGTCTCACTAAAGCATCTCCTAGTGGTCTGTGATGCATTGTTCAGTCTTCTGAGAGAGAGACAACCACTTAGACACTAAGCAGTTGTGAGAGGATATTTCTCCACAGAGGAAGCATTTACAATCCTTTTTGAAAAAAATCCTTTTAGACTTTAATGCACAATGATGTCTCTCCTTTAAGGGATGTCTTACATAACAAACCCCACCAATTTAAGAAATTCGTAGAGAGGTTCTGTCATTCTCCATGAAATCACTCAAGTCTTCAGGCAGTTTCTACAGAGGTTCTCTAATTTATTCACCACTGAATCTCAGGTTTTAATTAATATGTGTACCCTAATATTAACAATACCGAGTAAAATACGGTAGAAATCAAGAACTTGATCTGCTTAATCTTCAGTTAACCATATCCTCATCTGCTCTTCTGGTTGCAAAAAGTAAAGATAGGCAAGACTACGCATTGTTTTAGCTTTTATGCAGTGTAGTTACCACACAGATTTGCGAAATTATAGTGTCACCAAGACTGGTCTAAAGCTGATAAAACATTTTCTGATTTGTCTGTATAATTACTGGTTACATCTTCCTACATGAGGAAATGTGGCTTTTCTGAAAAGCTTTAAAAATCCTGGTTAACTGTGGTCATACTGAAGTCAGCAGGGGAAAACCACTAAGTTTAGTGTTGAGAAGACCGGATCCAAGGTGCCGTGTATGCATATATATAATAAGGGATGAACCAGCATTCACAGCATGTAGCACTCTGAAAAGATCAAGAGAAAAGAAAGCATTTTCCCAAATGAAAAATCTTAAAACATGAGGGCTACTTTTGCCTTTTTTCAGAGCTCCTTCCATTGAAATACATACACGTAATGGACTATATAACTTAAAGAAAAAATCGAAATTATATAAAGTCTTTGATTTGCTCCCTAAGTGCCTTTCATCACACCCTGCTTTGTTTTCTGCTGATACTTTATACAAGTTTCTTCCTACACAGCTTTTTCCCAAGCCTGGACTACAGAGCTTGAGTATTTGAGTATTCAGTAAATATAGAGTATTTAACTGTGCCTTTAACAAAAATATAAACAATGGTCCCTCCTTTAACTACCATTTTTAATTTTATAATCCACATTATAAATTTCACACAAATCTTTCAACATAACAAAATGATGCAAGTGAGGTTACCTTTAAATTTCATTAAATGAGCTTTCTGGATTTTAGCTACTGCACTTAACACAGGACACTGTAATTCTTGTCCTGAGAAGGCTTAAAATATTTTTCAGTCTAGTTTATCACCTTAATCTTTTGTCTGTGCGTAACTCCACCACGCACTTTGGCCACTGTGGGCTACTGAGAACAGTGACCACCCCTCAGCAGGCAAGCAGAGCCAGCCTGCTGCTCATCAGCACTGCTTAGCAGTCAGTAGAGAAACTCGAATTTTAACCACAGATACATAAAAGCAACTCCAGATGAACCTCGTATTCTGTCCTTGCAACAATACAATTACTTTGTAGGAAAATACCTATAATATTGAATAAAACTCTTCTGAATCAAAGCCAATTCTTTGCATTAAGTAAAAGTTAAAACTGCAAAGGCTACTACTCAAAAAGATAGGGAAAGACAGAACAAAGGTCGTCTTCCCTCACACCGTATGTGTACAGCTTTCAACGGCAGTGATTCTCCCCATGCCTTCTGCTTTGAATGAAAGGGTAAGTTTTTATCATTTCTTTTCCTCTTTCTCCTTCAGTATCTGAACTCTGATGTTATTTAGTATGTCCTACTGCAAGCCCAACCCTACGCACAAGGTCCTGAATTTCCCTCAGGGTGCTCTCATTATCCTACCTGAATGGTTCCAGGGCATCCCAAAGTTTCCCTTCTCAACATCCCTAGGAGGCTGTGACTGCCATTGCTTTATAATGGAGAAAGGAAGGTCACCAATGCCTGAAGTAACCAATTACAGTTTTGGCTGCTCAAACTGAGATAGCTGCATACAGAGTCCTTAGCATTTTTATCACATTTGATGGGCATGCCTACATGAGCAGATTAAACCCTCAGGCAGGCTAGCTAACTCATCATGCTGGCAGAGCATAGCACAGTTAGGACTCTCCTGAATCATTTGCAGGGATGGCTGGAGATTCACCATGCTCCAAGGTCTGCTCCTAATAAGCGGTTTGTGCAGCCATCTGCTTTGGAGCCTCGGTGAGTTTAACCACATGCACAGAGGTTACCATGCCAGCTGGCCTAAGCAGCACCAGCCCCTTTCATGGACTCATAAGCAAAACCTCGCTCCAAATAGATTCACATCCAAGCTATTTCTGCATGCCTCAATCATAAACTTCCCTCCCAAACTTTGCCACAAAAATTGCACCAAAGAAGGTGGGAATACTAGGCTACGTAAGCACACTGCACTGTTGGATCATGCCCTCCCTGTGCATTTAAAGTGCTGTGAGTAAAGAAGTATATTGTTTATAAGAAAATGCTGTATCATAAGGAACAGGCCCCCAGGAAAGGGGAAAAAAATTGCCTTGTTCTAATTTTTAACAGAAAACGTCCTTGTGTCAGAAGACGTCCTTGTGTCAAAACCTGTCAAGTTGTTTGCAAGGCAAGATTGTATTAGTTCATTTCTTGGCTTTGGAAACAAATGAAGGAAGTTTTCAGAATTCATTGGAAGTCTGTCTTCAACATTTACATTTACTTAATCTAGATTTCTGTTTATAAATGCATTGATGGCTAGGGATGTTAAGGATAACAGGAAGGAATTCTATAGGTACACTGCAAACAAAACACAGATTAGGGAAAACGTGGGCCCTCTCCAGAAGCTATCAGGAGAACTGGCTACCCTGGATTTGGAGAAGGCTGAGGTTCTTAATGACTT
>JANRGW010024288.1:0-67502 GCA_024733675.1 Psilopsiagon aymara
CTCCCTCGACCTGCTGGTCATGCTCCTTTTGATGCAGCCCAGGATACGGTTGGCTTTCTGGGCTGCAAGCACACACTAAAGCCAGCTCATGCTCAGTTTCCCATCAACCAACATCCCCAAGTCCTTCTCCACAGGGCTTCTCTGAATCTCTTCTCTGCCCAACCTGTATGTGTGCCTAGGATTGCCCCGACCCAGGTGCAGGACCTTGCACTTGGCATGGTTAAACTTCTTAAGGCTGGCATAAACCCACCTCACAAGCATGTCAAGGTCCCTCTGAACGGCATCCCTTCCCTCCAGCATATCAACTAAACCACACAGGTTGGTGTCATCAGCAAACTTGCTCAGGGCACGCGCAATCCCACTGTCCATGTCACCAATAAAGGTGTTGAACAGAATCAGTCCCAACATCAATCCCTGAGGGACACCACTCGTAACCCATCTCCAATTGGACCCTGAGCTGTTGACTGCGGAGATGTCTGGGTGCTGTCATCCGGCCAGTTCTTTATCCACCAAGTGGTCCATCCATCCCAACCAGCCCCTCCCTGTTAGTGATCACAAGGTCAAGCATGGCACCTCTCCTCATTGGCTCCTCTATCACTTGCAAGAGGAAGTTGTCCTCCACACAACTGAAGAATCTCCTGGATTGCCTGTGCCAGGCCATACCATCCCTCCAACAGATATGGGGCTGGTTGAAGTCCCCCATGAGAACGAAGGCCTACAGAACTGAGGCTGCTCCTACCTGCCTGTAGAGGGCTTCACCCACACAGTCCTCCTCCTGATTGATTTTTTACATTAACTTAGCCATTATACCATCTGTTTGAGCTACCCGTCCTCACATAAAAATGGGGTTTAAATTAACCTGAGCTTTGTTCATTTCACTTTAGGTAGAGGAGACAACAGCAGGAATAAAATGCACGTAATATTTGCCCATTTGTTTCAAAGCCAATTGATCATGGGCAAGAGTTGCCTATGGGCTTCTATTCCCATAAACAAAGCTCCTTAGAAGCAGTGAGGACATCATAGCAACAAGAACCAACAAGTCCTAGAACTAGTCACAAGTTTTAGGAACAGATGTAATCCACAGGGTGATGCACACCCCCAAGGATTTTCCTTGTTTGCCACAGTATTTTTCTTCTGACAGAATACAGTTTTCAGTCAGGAAAGCTTGACACAAATCAAACTCAAATACATTAGCAATTTATAGACAAGAAAAAACAACCACCAAAACCAAAACAAACTCACGACAAACCCTCATGCCATAGGCTAGCAATAGGCTTGTGCACCTACTAGAAAGCTTAAGTGGCCTCATATGTTCAGGGATTTAAAAAAACAACCAAAAAACCTCAACCAAAATCAAACCAAAAACCCCAAAATGAAGCAAACAAACAAACAAACCCAAATAAAAATCCAACATGATAAAAAGCTGGAATCTGCAACCAGTTAACTGCCTAATTCTGAGGAAAGCACAGCAGATACCATTTTAAGCAGCTGAAGGGATTTCTTTTGGTAGCATTCACCACTACAGTCGAATTTGTTAATGTGAAGCCATAATACAAACAATAGATAAGCCAGGCTTATGGACAGCAAGACCAGAAACCTCCATTTTATATTGAATATGCTGAGATCCATGGCTAAAATATGGCTACTTCTTTTTGAACTCATCTAGTTCCGGGTAGTCTAGAACAACAGCAGCAAAACCATTATGTTCTCACAACTGTTAGGACTGTATTTAAGATAATGGCAGCAGACAGAGGGAACTGGGCTAAGAGGAGAATATGTAGCATTATCCATAAAAATTCTGAGGCTGAAACTGAAACAAAGCTTTGGGACATTGGAAAACACTTTTCATCCCCCAAAAAGGTAGTAGATGAAAGCTTGTCATGATGTGCCAGAACACCCCTCTTGTTTGTGGCTAGTGGGTACAATACCCTCAGTACAAGGAGGATGACAATACTGCTGACATGGGGACGAAGAGAAAATTTAGTAGAAACCACATCCATTAGAATGAAGACAACCTAGCAAGACATAGTATCAATGGGACACTCATCAATATCCTTGGTACAAGACTATACTTGTTCACTTCACCGAGTAGTTTTTGTGAAAAGAGCTGTGATAACAGCACCATCTATTAATTAAAATCCTTTAAGTATGCAACCATTTCCTTGCCACCTGAATGACTTCCAGTACTTGGTATGTGACTATTTCACATTTGCCTCAAGTAAACTTTTGTACTTGATCTTAACAAGTCTGACTAGGCATGGCAATTTTATAGTTCTTTAAAACTTTACCCACCTTCCAAGACCAGCAACACAGTGTACAGCAATACAACAACCAGGTTCTTCACGAAATTTAACTTTAAGGAGGTTTAGCCAATCATCAACAATCTGGTTAGATGGTGGAGCACCGTCATCAAAGGGCCAATCCTAGAATACAGGATGACATACATAAATATGTAAGCATAGAACTCTTTATGCTGTGTGCATACACAGTGTGTGTGGATCAATGGAAAAAAGAGCTGACAGCTAAGGGAACCACTCAAACTTACGTTTTCTAGTAGTATAACTATAGCAATATTAGGAAAATAGCCCTTGCAACCAATTTTCATTGAGCAAATTATTTTGCTCAAACCTGGCTATTTTTTCCTGACAAGAGAAAATGTCTGTACCGCTTTTGCCTCCATCAGCTGCTGGAATACATTTGTAGAGCTAATAAGGTGGTTTCAACAGAAATTATTTTTTGAGGTGGGGTAAGAGAGTGGGTTGGTTTTAAACTCTGCTCCTACACTACTTACCAAAACCTGAATGCCTTCTTTTTCCACCGGAGCAGTGTCGTAAGTAGCTTCACACACTCTTACCACTGTGGTAACACCGTATTTCTTAAGTTCCTAGGGAATTAGAAATAAATAATTAAAAAAAAAAAAAACCCACCAAAAAAACCCAAACAAAACAAAAAAACCCAACAAACAACAACAACAACAAACCTGCT
This sequence comes from Psilopsiagon aymara, assembly GCA_024733675.1. Classification (NCBI taxonomy): domain Eukaryota; kingdom Metazoa; phylum Chordata; class Aves; order Psittaciformes; family Psittacidae; genus Psilopsiagon; species Psilopsiagon aymara. Next base: position 2,986 of record JANRGW010024288.1, read on the forward strand.
TTAAGAGTAAACTGATTTCACTTATGACTGAATTTTCTGTTGGTTAGCTTAACAACTTGCTTCAAAATATTCAGTAAGTAAACCCAGACATGCTTGTCACCCTGTGAGGAATACAGACAACTGAAATGACTAAAAACCTGTGTGCTAACAACAGAGACCTCAACTTATCGCTGCAAACAGATCTGAAGATGAAGTTTTGTTATGTTGGATCACTTTTTTCTTTCAAAATCATATCCACATAAATACTAATGAAATAAGTAGTCTATCTCCAAAAAGATAATTCCTGTTAAAGTTAACAGGATGTTTCCTGGCTTGCAAAGCTACATACTTCACTAAAAGCGTTTTGATATGAGGATTAGATCTTCCCCTTCACTCCTTCTATTTAAAACAGGCTTATAAAACTTCCTACTGTTAACAGCACAGGACAATACATTGTTCCAGTTCCTTAGTTATCGTAACTAAAAAATAACAAAATTTTGTTTTCATTTTGCTATTACCCTCAATAATAAAAAAAAGCAATCATTTTTCATTCTCCTTGCAGCAATCCACCATTGTCACTGTAGCTGCCACTGAAATGTAGCCTAAGCATCTTCAACTTAATAGTGAGGGTATAAAGGCAAGCAAATGTTTATCTCACTCTGTTTCTTGTAAATTATTCCAGACTGGACAAGAGACTGCATTACAAGCTCAGACCTTACCAGGAGGTAACTTTAGAGAAACCTGTTGTTAGAATACATGCATCCACTTTACTGTGCAGTTTATAGCTCCAACATGCTAGATGCAAGGTTCAGATGATCTATTCAGATACTAGCAATATACGCCAAGCAACCTATCTTTAGTCAGTAAATAATTGCAGCATGTGCCAAAATACTTATAGTAGTTTCAGCAGCTCTGGATGCAGAGCAAGCCTACCACCACAAATTTCACTATGACACTTAGAGAATTCTCTTAAGCTATATTAGTCATAAAAGCATATTGCCATCCTGTTATTTGTTCCTGAGCTTCTGATCCACAACATATAGATAATTATTCTCTTTTTAATCACTATGCAATAGGTGCAGAGAAATGTTACGCCACTTTAAGTTAATCTAAAAGTGAATTCTTATCACTAGCCTACTTTTGTATCATTCTACATATAACTCTGCCAGATAACTCCTGTTTTCAGACCTAACCAAAGTACAACATACTATATAATTATTGCTTTGCTTCACTTTCAGAAGCATGTTTTTGTGAACAGATTTATCTGTAGGTCTTTGGACGATGGCATCAGTATTTGAAAAAGGTCAGCACGCAAACAGTGTCATACCTCTTCATATGGCTTCCATATCTGTTATCAACTAGTAAAGGAGGAAACTGCTAACACAACATGCTGTTCAGACATCAAAAAAAATACATCAATAAGAAATTTGTCCTGGCCTTACCTCTATAAATTTGTTTAAGGTTGCATTGGTTGGATTGTGTGTGATTAGGAATCTCATGTTCTTGTAGGTGATTTCCACAGGAGCTGGGCGGTTCATTCGGGCCATATTGATTTAGATAAACATGCAACAAGATTATGAAAGGATTCAAAAAAAATTCTAATACAGAAGTGATGTAGAGAAACTGAAGTCTGCTTCACTATACTCCACGTGAAATTCTCAGTGCTTGGACGTATGAAGTTGGGAGCAATGGGAAATGAAATGAACCTCCTAACAAGAAGCAGCAACTCTTCAATCCAGTAATACTGAGGCAAAAGAAAGGCAGTGCACTGAGGTTTACCCCATCCAGGTCTGAATTCTGTTGTTAAATGCTCTGCCAATTTCAATTCAATACTACTTATCCTGGTCAAGCACTCTTAGGGGGGCTTCTTGGTGGAGTAGTAATGAATTTCTACAGTTCACTTGTCTGCATAGAGGTCGTGCTGTGCCTGGCAGTAGTCTCCACTGCCCTTCAGAAACTCCATAAATGTGTGACCAAGAACACCACAGAACTGCTATAAAGAGAAGGGGAAAAAAAAAAACAAAGAAAAAGCATAATGAGCACAGGTGAAGTGAGGCTGTTTTGAAGACACTAAGCATTATAAAATTAAAACCAGAGCAACTAAGCAGTTTCACAAGTTTTATATTTTAATCCAAGAATTAGGTTCACACAAAAATCTCATTACCCTTTCTTAGCAAGGATTACTTGAAAATAAATGCATTTACTTAATACAAAGTTTGCATATAGGGTTGTTTCAACACCAGAAATGGAAATGTATTAAAATACCATTTCAAATGTGATAAACATAGCAAGAAGACACAAGTTTCAAGAACCCCTGTATTTACATACAGCATAGCTTTTCCAGGATACCCATACAACTGTATTTTACATTCTGAACTTTGAGACATACAACATGTACTAAAGTTATACTGACCTTAAGCAGTCCCATGAAGGCGAGGATGAGATTCCTTGTTTGATACTCAAGCTGAGTATCAAAAAATTTCTAGTGTTTAAAAAAACCCCACCAGTCTCTATATAGATATAGAATCACCTGCCTTAAAGGCAAAAGACTTACTTTGCATATAAGCATCACTAAATCACATACAGAACAGCCAGTTAAAAAAAAATGATAAAAAACCCACCTAAATCCAGCTGTCTCAAATAGGAGGCTGTGGAAGCAAATGCAAGGTCTTTGTGGGCTAACAAAAACCCATGAGCTTTTGAACATTTTTGGAGACTTTTAAGTCACACAGATTTCTGACTAAGGAACATTTCACACACTGAAGGCTGAAGACTGATGGCAACCTTCATCTGCCTTTAACTGCCTTTTTTACACTATGACTTTATGAACAATCCAAGATAGTGGTCACAGTCCAGCTAAAAACATGCAATATCAGTTCTTTGCTTTCATAAATCTAGTTTCTAGCAAACAGAAGTCGCAACTTCACTGTGGCAGCGTTCAGATTTTTTTCTAAACTACAAGCAAGCTCTGCACATCCATCCACATACATAATCAGTGCAAGCATACATGAGAAAATAAGATAAGACAACTATACAGGAAGTGCTGGTAATAACCAGTATCTCCATTCACTTCCCCAAAAGACAAGAAGAAAAAGTGACATGCAAATAAATCGTGGCCATTAACTGCCATCTAGGATTTGAAGTTAGTCCCAGATTCCACTACAGGCATTAAACCATACACTATAAGACTACAGCGAGTCTATCTGACAAAAAACTATTATTAAGCAGAAGTCACAACAGACCAATAGTTTAATAACTGTTGAGTTTTCTAACAGGTACAGAATCATAGAATAGTTGTTGAAAGGGACCTTTAGAGGTCATCTAGGTATCTTGGCAGTATAAGAGTTCTTAAAAACAGCTAAAATTTAAAGAATTGCAGCAGTGTTGTACATTGTAGACATAGCTTTGCTCCATTCATAAGTCCAAAGAGGAAGTTAAGTAACAGAGTAGTTGCAACAGAAGAGATCAGAATCATTAGAAGATTGGACTGTAACAGATGGGTAGAGCAGCATTGCACAATGTTGCAAAAGATCTCTAAAACACGCAGACCAAACACATTCAGGCATTCTTTTCATGTTTTCAGACAGCTTCCCTGTAAGAAGTTTTAAGGCTTCGATAAAAAAAAAAAAACAAAACAAACAGAAAAAAAACCAAAATAAACCCCACAAAAAAAACACCCCGAAAAGCAAACAAAAAAACCCAACAATAAACAAACAAACAAAACCTGCTAACACAAGAAACTAATAAGACAATTTGATATGCACTAAGCTGCCACTCCAGATACTACCATATCCATTTCTGTAGGAGTTGTAAAATGAAGTTTTATTTGTGCTAGCTTGAGGAACAGTGGGAACTCTAAACGTAAAAGGCATGGAAGGAATAAGGAAGGCCCTCTGAAGTCAAAGGCCGACAGAGTAACAGGAACCAGAATTCAGACTTGGACCCCCAAGAATCATGTATTAAAAAGACTCCTAGGAGCAGACCTAAGAAACACCTAAAATAGTAACTAAAAAAAAAAAAAAAATAAATACCATAGCTTATTTAAAGTCACTTAAATCAGTTTAAGAAGCAGAATCACAAAAAAGGACAGGACAGCTTTAAACAGATAGAGCTGCACAAGGCCTTGTGCTGCTTTTCACGTGCACTGGCAGATCTCATGTTTATCTAAGACTGCTAAGAGGAGCCATAACCAGTCTTTCTCCCTGGCAGAGTGAAGGTTGTTGGAAACAGAAAAGCATGCAAGTGAGCTCAAGGAGATAGAATGAGGTCACTGGGGTAAATAAGAGACCTTTCAATCTGCAAGACAGAGATTTGGGGGAGGAAAGAATGTAGAGTAATTGTAAACAGTAAATACGACCCCATACTGAGGAAGGTAGGAAGTAAGATGTGAACAGGATTCATCCAGCCTGGTAGGCACGCTGCCATTAGTACACAATTAGGAGTACTCAGTACAATACCAGACAAACTGATCACAGAGGTAAAGAGGAAGACAGCAAAGCATTAGTCAAGTAATAAATCCTATTTTTTAAATGCAGATTGTTAATCAAATCTAGAAACTGGGTGCAGAGTTCAAATTCTTACACAAAGTTGAAGCAAGTACATTACACAATATTAAGCCTGAGTTCTCCCCGTTTGCCTTGGCAACTGCTGCTGCCACAGCATAAAGGAGCAAAGCTCACATCTTCCTTTGATGTGAATGCCACCACTTCTCACCATTTCTAGTCAGAAAGCTCCATATGCAGACCAACTTCTTTGGGCAGCGACACACTGTACTATCCTTAAGACAGCTGTCCTGGGTTCGGCAGTAGCAGTCCTTTTTCTCCTTCTTGGTAGCCAGTGTGGAGCTGTGTTTTTTTTTTTTTTCTTTGGACTTTCAGCTTGTGAACAGTGCTGATAACACCAATGTTTTAGTTACTGCTTAGTACATTTTGGTCTGGCCAAGGACTTTCTGAGTCTCATGATCTGCCAGGGAGGAGGGTAAGCAGGGAGGGAGCAGAGATGGGGCTCAATCTGATCTAGATTGACCAAAGAGGTATTCCATAGCATAGCACGTCATGCCCGGAAGGTAAAAAAATGGGGGCAAGAACCCGGAAGAGAGGAGTTCACAGCTCGGTCATCACGTGGTGAGCATTTGTATCTTTTAAAAATAACAATGCAATCAGTTATAATTTTATCTGCCTTACTTTTACTTGCTATTCTCTTTTTCTGAATTTTTGAAGTGTATTGCAACATTTGCCACATTACTCATCAAAACTTATTATCGGTCTGAATGTGTGACTTAATATTTGGCCTCATTAATTGGTATTGATCAGTAGTTTGACAATTGGTATCTCTAATATTAGCAAACACTCCTATTTGTTATTTACCACTCTTTCATTTTTTATTCCATTTTTTTCAATTGTGATTGTCAAAAAAAATCATACTTTTTTGCATATCTACTCTGCTCTGCTCTTGTGAGAACTCACATGCAGTATTATGTACAGTTGTGGTGTCCTCGACATAAAAAGATCATGGAACTGTTAGAACAAGTCCAGAGGAGGGCCATGAGGGTGATCAGGGGACTGGAGCACCTCCTGTATGAAGATAGGATGAGAAAGTTGGGGCTGTTCAGCCTGGAGAAGAGAAGGCTGCGTGGAGACCTCATAGCATCCCTCCAGTATCTCAACGGGGCCTATAGGGATGCTGGGGAGGAACTCTTCATCAGAGACTGTAGTGATAGGACAAGGGGTAACGGATTCAAACTTAAACAGGGGAAGTTTAGATTGGATGTGAGAAAGAAACTCTTTACAGTAAGGGTGGTGGGGAGCTGTAATGGATTGCCCAGGGAAGTTGTGAATGCTCCATCGCTGGTGGTGTTCAGGGCCAGGCTGGACATAGCCTTGGGGGCCATGCTTTAATGTGAGGTGTCCCTGCCAATGGCAGGGGGGTTGAAACAAATGATGTTAATGTCCTTTCCAACCCTAACTATTCTATGATTCTATGATTCTATGACCTAGTGGCATTATCTAGTGGCTCCTTTGGCAACTCTTGTTAATCACTGTCTATAAAGGGATGGTTTATGATGGTCATGGTGAAGACTGACCTTTCTTACAAAATTTTTGGTATGTTCCAGAGCACTAGGTCTAATCTTTAGCGTGAGCACTCTGAATTTTTCTACTTTGCATATGAATGTCTAGTCTTGTTTTAAATCATGTAATATTTTGGCCTCAATAATATTTTGTAGCAAAGAAATCACAGATGCCATGTCACTTGCATGAATAGAACTTGTTCTTATGAAATTTTCTGCCAGGAACAGAGGAAAGAGATAAAATTATTTTGAGAAAGCCTGAAAATGGAGACTCCCGACCTCATGTCACTAACTCAGGATGTCAGGCTGGTTCAGTTATCTATCCAAGCTTTTTTATTCTTACCTCAATCAAAGCCAAATGCTAAGAGTTTTGAAGTTCACCATTTCCCGCTGTGACTCTAAAATTTGTTAGAACATCTTATGCCCTTTTTAGTGCAAACAGCCTGAGTTTTCTGAGTTATCAAGCTGAGCCACCTTATGAAGAAAGGCTTCAGGCAGAAATATCACTGTATCTGAAATAAAGTGTCAGATAAATCAACATGACAGATATGCAGAGTGACAGGAATCCAAAGACTTCTTTGAGTCCTGACATTATTTCCTAAGTATCCTCCTCTGCCTGATATGACATTAAGTTGCAGTGTATAGATAAAGGAAAACAACCCAACATCTGTGATGTGCACACAATTCCTGTAGAGTGACAGCTGCAGAAAGAAATAGCTGATTTGTACCAAATGAGGGTCACTAAAGATGTAGATCAGTATCAGGAAACAGGAAAAAATGGTAATGAAAGAGAACATCAACTGCATCAAAAGCACTCTTAAATGATTTCTTATTAAAAAATCCTTCACCCTTTCCTAAACTTATGGGATCTATTACAACTAAACTGAAAAACGTTGTTGACCCTGTCACAGCCACTTGCAAAAATTTTAGTTAATGCATTTTAATGAACACCAGAGAGGTATAATAAATCTTATTTATGGACTACATATTACTTAGGGATTAAATTGTAGCTGTGCATAGGTACAGCTACACATTTTGCACTTGCGTTGTATGTACTGATACACTTGTGAAGAACATCTGAAAAGATGATTTTGCTAGTTATGTGCCCTGCCACTCAGGTAATTTGTCATGGTTTGGATTTCTCTGTTTCTAGATGGTCCATAAGAAAAGCAAGGTGATGGCTGCTGGGATGGTGTGACCATACTTTCACATGACTCATTCAGACCATGCCTAAGTCTTTTTTTGACATTTATGCCTGTTTGTTTTGATCTAAATTGTTGTTACTTATTTTTAACAGGAGAGAAGATCAAAGTTATCCCTCCAAGACAAACAGGATCCAAACTAAACAAATATTAGTGTATCAAAGCTGGTTTGTTTTTCACTGCGGTTTCAGGACAAAGCTGGGTTTCATTGCATGTCTTAGCTTTGTGATGCAAACTTGTTTCTCTAATCAGTTCAATACCCAGTTGCTTAGAGACAATCTTGAAAAAAGAATTTTCCAGCTAGATCAAGAGAGGGGAAAAAAAACAAAACCAAAACATCAACAAAAAACCCAACCACAGAAAGAAAAGCCCTGCAATGAGTCTGAACAAATGAAAGGAGAACAGGTGCAATTATAGGAAAAAAAATTATGGCTGCCATAATTAAGGCATCCTGTCATGGCTGCTTACAGTGACTTGTTAGACAATAACAGGTGAATGTGACTGTTTCTCTTTTTTCTTTCTGGACTAAATAAAACATGTATGTCTGCCAATGGTCAGAAAAAGACTGCTTTCCCAATTGGCCAGCCACTTAGATTATTCAATACACAGCTTATATTGCATGGTTGCCTGATGCTCTGAAACAGTATCTGGTTGAGCCAGATGATAACTGCAGTGCAAATTGTGCTAATAAGCCACTTCCCGTATATCTCCATGATAAAGTACAATAAATAAAGCACACCACCTTCACAGAAAAAGCGACATACTCATACTCTGCACATATTCAAGCACAGGCACTCAGTAGGAAATGTTCTTCCTTGCAGGCTGAGCCTAGGAAGAAAAAAGAGCCCCTGTAGGCCTAAAAGAATAAATAGCTATACAACAAGTCTGCATCTAGTAATGTTAGGTCCTCACCTGGACTGTATTTAAGTACAATCCCTCTGTCATAGGAAATTCTTGAGTTCAGGGCAGTATACCCAGGCAGCAAGATCCTGTTCACCTAAAGATTTGAGATGACAGCCACTGTTACACAGTTTTCAATCAAGAATCAATTTCTTTAGGATTTTATTGGAGCTTGAATCTTGCTGCAGCTTCACTTCATTACCCTATTTGTCATTTGTTCCTATGGTGCCTCACAACCCTGACTCTCACCAGCAGCAACTGTAATTTGAGCAAGTCCTCTCATGATAGTGTTCTGCAAGGCTGTTTTCATCAGTCTCCTATTTCTGGTTCATTAACAGGACCTTTAGGTTTATCTAGACCTTTGCTGACTATGAACTCTCCATGATGGAGGAGACAGGATTTTCATTTCTTTCTGGTTGCCTCCTCAAGACAGCTACAATTAAATGTTTAGAGGCTGCCTGAAATAATCAGATTTTTTTTTAAAGTACATTATATCTTAGGAAAAAAAATCCTGGCAGGAATGAACACAAAGGAATAACTCAATACCTGCTACTGTGCTGCTTGGCATTACAGGTGAGTGAGAGGTCTGACTGCTACAGAGAAGAGGATGACCAGACCTTTTGGGGATCTCTAGAAAATTCCATGATGTCACAAAATTGTGAAAGAAACAGCAGAATGACAATGACAGACCAATTCTCACTTTAGTTTATATGCAGTACTCCCTTGATTGGTGCAAGACATGTGCAACATGTTGGTGCTCCATATTGTCGACACTCAGGAGAGGTACAGAAAGATTTCAAAAGTGATTTACAAAGGTTAAAAAAAAAAGAATGTACCTTGTCCTCGTTGTGAAGAAATTTTAGTTAAGACTTGTCCACTATTTATCCCTTAAGTGATTTGCTTACCATAACATAAGAAATATGATTCTAGCCTGTCTAAAACTGATCAAAAAGGAAGTCAGAGGGTAACAAATATGGGATCATTGTTCTTATAAAAAAATTATTCCAGTACTGTAAGGGTGGTGAGGCGCAGGAATGGGTTGCCCAGGGAAGTTGTGAATGCTCCATCCCTGGCAGTGTTCAAGGCCAGGTTTGATCGAGCCTTGGGTGACATGGTTTAGTGTGAGGTGTCCCTGCCCATGGCAGGGAGGTTGGAACTAGGTGATCTTAAGGTCCTTTCCAACCCTAACTATTCTATGATTCTATGATTTTTAGACTATATTATACTACAAATAGCTGCTTAAGAGACTTTGGTGCATCCGCTCAGGGAAAGCATGAAAACTGACCTTTTTGATATACTTTTTTTTTTTTTTTTGAATAATTGTTTACAAATTGACCTTTACCCTAAATGAGTTTCTGGTTACTTTTTTTCTAGGAAAAAGCGATCTCAAAGTCTTTGGAAAACAGGTAAAATTTGCTACTCTTCCTTCTTTTGCAGTTACGGATACACAGCCTGTGAGCAACCACCTAAGCCAGAATTTTAAATGTAGAACTCCTGAAAGGAAATGGTCTGTCATTCTTCTGTCTGAATCCCTCAGAGTGCAGGTTTCCTTTAATATGGTAAGCTGTTGCTGAAGTGTAAAAAAAGATAGAATCCATGGATCAGAAAATACTAGTCACAAAATAACATATTTTCTGTGTAGCATTTTTGCAGTACTGCAGGAGTCACTCAGAATCAAGAAAAGAGCCTGACTGTGTGGAGGAAAAATGAAATTATAATGAATAATAAAAGAGAAATTCAAGCTGCATGTATTTAGAAACTAATACCTTTTTGTTACATTAATAAATGAACAACTAGATCAAAGGTTTGTAAATGTCAAGAGAAAGAGGTAAATGCATACAGCATTAAATGCTGTATTTTATTTATACAAACACAGATTATCAAACCAGAAGCATTTATTGTAACAGTATGTCCTTCTTCCTAACACAGACCATAGGATATTTCTGTTTAAAATAGAACATGACTTTTAAAGAAAGAAAGAAAGAAAGAAGTAAACAAACAAACAAACAAAAAAAATAACCCACAAACCCCGAACAAATAAAACCATCAAAACAAATCACCAAACTCCCAATTTGTCCTTGAAAGCACTAGAAAAAGAAAAGCATTACAATGATTAATTTTCCTGTTAGCGAGCTCTCAGCTCTGCTGAGTCAGAGTCTTCTGCACTGTGGGCTACAACTGGCTCCTTTAGGGCATTGAAAAGGCATAAACATAGCCATAAGCATGACTTCTAAGTAATTCAGCTGTTCAGAAGCAAACATTCATTTTTAGGGTTTTGCAAAAATTTAAGGAAAACCTTTCTGTATATTTATTAATATTATGCAGGAATAAGAGACAAGAGTGTAAGACTTCTTACTGAAAGGAACTTCATGGTAGCTGGATTTGCCCTTCCCTAGAAGATTCCACTAGAATTACCAAAATTCTTAACACTATAAACTGGAAGAGGGATGGCAACTGGATTTATTGCTTATGCCAAATTTATTAATAGATGTTATTTGTCAGATAACTCATCTGACAATGACAGAAATATCAATGAATAAAACCTCTGCACTGCCCTTCCCTCCATTTCTTCAGCATATTGTAGGATTCTTTGAGCTTTGTCAGTGTTCTTTATGATACCTAAAATTTTTTTCTGCATCTCTTCAGAGCCTGGATTCTCATGATATCAGCCTATTTAGTAAGAGTTTGCTTGGCTCTTTGGTTATTTGATGTGAAACTGTGAGCCTCATTCCCCGTCAGTGTTTTCTGTGTCTCTGTGAGGATGTTGTATGACTACATGCAATAATATCAGAAAATTGCACACTTCATTGAACTTTTCATTCACTGAACTTCAGCCATAAAAATATTTAAAGTAATATCACATCCCTAGTTCTACCCAGGAATATGCTTCAGTCATATCTTCTTGTTTTGTGTTTCTCTGGGAGCTAAATTACAGTTACATAACGTTTTACTTGCTCATGTCCAAATGTATTGAACATCTTTCTCTGACAGAGTTGTACCAATGGTAGCATGCTCCAATCTTTCATTGCTTTTGTTATCCCTGCTAGTTTTTGTAAGATGAACCCTTAATGTTGCATATGAGGGGTTGATGGTGTCTTAGCAAACATGGGAAAAACACCCCTTAGAAAGCCATTATGTGATCCAGATTTGGTCGTAAGATGTAAGCATTTTCATCTTCCTGATACACATGCCTGCCGTTGGGTACCCTGAGTCCCGTTAAAAAGCTTCCTTGATGATAAAGACAAAAGGTAGGATGCTTGTCTTCTCTTGCTTGCTGAGAGCAGAAAGACTTTCCTGATCAGTATATCCTCTGAAAAGCTGACATTATCAATGATTACTGTGGCTGGAGGCTGAATGACTGAGCAGTAGATTCTCTGCATGGCCCTGCAAGCAGGAGCTAGAGTATCCCACGCTCTGCCTTCCAGTCTGAGTCCACAAATCAGCCACATCATATTTAACACAGACATGGAAAAGTATCTGCTTTTTTACTAGCTGGCTTTTACAAGTACAGTTTGAAGATGTCAAAAAAAACCCCAAACAACAACAATAAAACCCCACCAATGGCATAAACAGAAAACCTGTCTGCAATTTCAATGGTTTTATTGTTGCTCCAAGGAACTTTTATATGAGTAGTACCTTATGGATAAGATTAAGACAGACAAATAAACCCTTGTAACACTTTGATTGGTGATCCATATGCATTGAGTTTCAATCACAGATACCAAATTTTATCTTCCTGTGTTTGAATGTCTTGTCAGAGATAGATTAAATGCCACCACCGTGTCATGAAATGGAGCTTTTCAGAAAGTCAGAAATGGTTTCAAAATCCTGAAATTTTTTATTAAAAATATTCCTGGTTTCCATTTTTTTCATGTTTCTCCCCAAAGAGTTATTTTGGAAGAAGTTATTTAAATCCAAATGGGAAACAGTTGTCAGAACTCCAATTTTGGCAAACAAATTAGGCCTGTTAACTAGTCTGATAAAAATAGATTTAGGACAGTATGTTATAATTACAGAAATGTTTAGAAATATATGAAATTAAAAGAATGTATATTTTTCAATCAGTACATTTTACATTATGCAATGGAATAATGTTTTCATTTGAAACTTTGACCATATTTTAGATAGTACAATTATTGCAACATTAATATGGATGGCTAATCATTAACATTCTTGTCTGAAATAATAAAGGGATGTGAAACCAGAACCATTTAAATTCTAACAGCTTCTAAATCTCATCTTTCAAAGAACTGTCAGTTTTCTTGACTTCCAGCTGACAGAAAGGAAGTGAGTAAAATAAACTTCCTCAAAGAGTGATTGGCATTTATTTAAATCAGAATGCCAAAGCAGCCAAAGTGAATTTCCCTGAACAATTTCAGAAAGTCATAGGACTACTCAAGTAGGGATTTAAGCATATATCCCGGAAAGGAAGTTACTATTTCTAGAATAACAGAAATAAATTTTTAAGTAAAAAAAAAAAATCTTAAAAACTGAATTTTTGCACTGTTTGTATGGAACTGATATTGCTACATTTGATTTATTTGAAACTGTGGCAAAGATGAAGTTAAATGGAGTAACATAAAGTTCAGGAAAAAAGAATTAAATTGCAATTTTATGCAGTTTACTAACAATGGTCAAAGAAAGGATGCATAGTAACTACAATTTGTGCAACTTATTAAAATGTCCTAACTCCATTATTTACCTGAACCTTTGATTGCTTGAATTATGAGGGCTGTCATAGGCACAGAGCCTTACACAGACATGTCTTAATTGCTAACTTATGTTGTATCAGCAGAAATATTAACTATTAATAAAATAGGTTTAAAACTGTTCTGCATTTGACAGGCAGAATTAATACAATTTAAATCATTGTGGTATTTTAAGTCTATTCATATACTACTTGTATCTGACTCTCGCCAAACAACATCACTCAATACTCATTCCATATTCTGTTTGTATGCGCTGGTTCATTTAGTTGCAGCTCCTGTGTACAATGTTTCTGAAAAGGGTAATGTTTCTGTAAGAGGGTAAATGATGTCTGCTCAAATTTTAATAAAATCATTCCTCAATCCTTAACTCTTTTAATACTAAAGACTGAAGCATATTAGCTATAGGCTAAATCACATAAGTAGTTTGAGACTTCTCCTTGCTCAGCAGGAATGATTTGCTGATTATAAGATACCATGAGGCAGGATGGGGCAGCATGTATATGCATCATTTTGGATTTATATCTCCATGGCTGTTTTTCACTGCAGGGAACTACAACTGATAACCTTTGTAGTCTAATAATTAATGAAAGGACAGGATGCAGTCATCAAGGCAAGAATCCATATGACGTATTTGGCTCGATTGTATTTAATTTTGTTCATTAAATGTTTAATAAGATTTTGTTGGGGGCTTTTTTGCCACTATTTTATGATCTGTGGTATCCCCCTACTTACACAAGCCATTTTTACTCCTTCAGTGCTAAGGAAGTAACATTTTTATTTGATCTTCTTGAAGAAAATGGTGGTACACATTTCTTGAAGATACTGCTAAAATATTAATTCACCAGCGAATTTGAGTGTTACTTAACATCACAAGTTAGTTATGAAGCTGTGAACAAAAGATGCTAGAATTTATGTGTATATTCCCCATTAATCTAACACACAAAGTTCAAAACATTCCTGTAATGCCCTTCTTTTTTTCAGCAAAGGAACAAAAAGTCCTTCATTGTGAAAAAAAAACACTACAACAGAAGCACACACTCTTAAGTCCAGTATTTGGGCTAAAAGCGATAATGTATATGGAAAGGACCAAAGTTCTATCTATCTTCAGCTGACCCTTCAAGATTTCAATAACTTAGACTCAGTACAGGGAGGGGACCTGCAGTGTGGCTTATGACTCACTAGTCGCAGATTACCACATTTTTATTATTGTACATCTTTCGTTACCAAAATGCCCTCACCCTGTCTATGTTTAAGAAAGAGAAGGAATAAAATGGAGAACACACAAGCCATTGACTTATATAATCTGGTGTTTCAGGACAAATACACATTTTCAGGGTGAATTAGATCCTGCATCATATTCCAGCAATCTCTGTTCTTGCTCATTAGAATACTTTGCTCAGAGATGGGCTTTTGTGTAATATAATAATAAATTAAATCTACTGTAAGTTAATTTACACAGGTTAACTATAGTCAAAGTCTTCCTCCTTCAACTATTAGCTTCACAGGCTGTTCTGTTTACTTTTCTTTGTACAATTTTCTTTATCAATTTTTTTAAGTTCTAATTTGTCCACTGGAGTACAGTCTTCTATCTTCATGGGTTTATACCTCCTTCATTTCTCCATGAAGGTCATAAAGTCATAGTGCTACATCTCAAAGATTCAATTTATTGTGATTTTGCAGGGATCATTATATATTTCCTTCATAAATTCAATATGGAGTATATGTGATCTCAATGTGATCCCCACAGAGATGCAAATGCAGTAGTACTATTGAAATATAATTGATGATGGTTAGTCAGATGGGAGTTAATGATGGTTAATTGCTTTTTAAGTGTAAAGGTCTCTCTTCCAGTCCAAATTGATGCATTTTTGCCTTCTTACCAGCTGCTGAGTCCAGAAATTCTTTCTAGATTGAGGATATCTGTCATTAAAGGTGCCTTATAATCTTATGGAGAATAGATCTTAGGCTGATTGTGTACTCTTCATATGGTAGCACTGAGAGGTCTTCTCTAAATTTTTTAATACATTCTTCATGTACATTTGGTCACAATAAAAACGGAATTCACAATATTTGTATTTCCCTTTACAAGACAATCCTTCCATCTCCTGGGTTTACTTTATGGGTCATGATGGTCCTTTGTATCGGCAGTAGCGTGAGCTAAACAAACACTGTTTCCTTGTATCTCTTCCAAATAGGAATATCTACAGTGCAGTTGGCTATTTTCCTTCTGCATCAATAGCATCCATATGTTGACTTTTTTCTGCTCTATTTAATATTTTCTTTATTCTGGGATCTTTTCCAATTTAGCTATGTGAGAGGTGGCCTTCTTTAGTCTTTTGCTGTGGCTAATACACTGTTAAAAAATACAGAAAGTTTGAAAAGTGGCAGTGTGGACTTTGAAGAAAAGATGTATGAAGAATAAGAAATGTAACGTAGAGAACACATAAAAATTAGCACATACTTCTGCACATAAGAAATCGGCAGAAAGGAAAACTGCTTGGTCAGAATCAATTAGCAGCAAGAGATATAAAATAACTACACCAAGTAGTTAGGGCTCAGGCACATATTCAAATCAACACTGCTCAAAAAGTTTCTGAGCATGCATTGAGACAGTATAATTGTGTTCTTAGTCGAAGGCAGCAGAACACCTAGTAATTTGTTTAGCCCGTTTTCCTTGCAAGTTCATTCAAATTGCATTATTTTGCTTTTCCTGTGTGCTAAACGCTTGCACGTTAAAAGTGGATTAAAACTGTCACACTTCTGCTTGTTAATCTGTGGGAACATATTTCTTTTCATGATATGTTCAGTAGGGATTTGTCTGTATGAACTGTAGTATACTGGTTTAACATTTATTTATTTATTTACTCCAAACATCCTCTGACTGCATCTGAATCTGAACTGGCACAGAGCAGACATTATAAAACATTATAAAACCTGTGGCAATAAGGGCATTTGTGCTGTCCCAGCAACCACTGGATTTCTGTATTGAATGTTTTGCTTCCCTGTGCTTTCAAAACTTATATTATAATCCCCATTTCCAAATGAAAAAAATAAATCGATTTGCATAGTAAGCTGAAATTTTGAGCAGGAATATTTAGCAGTTGATAGATCTGACCTCCAGAAGAAACCTCCACATAGCTCATAGAACTGGCTAATTGGAATGTGTGGTAAATCTGAAGTGTCCAGAATATGATGGACTCAAGATACAGAACAGTTGTGCATATGCAGTAGATTTGACATGGCTTAAGTTTGACAAAGTTTAGCAGTTGCCATATAAGTGAATGTTGGCAAGTGTAAATGGGGCATAGTCAGGCTGACAACAAATTCATTCTTCAGGATGCACCAAAAGTATTTTTTTGATCATTTTAAAATTTAAATATTGTCTTCAAATCAATCTGATTCAAAGCATTTTATATATTTACTTATTTTCTAAAACAAGAAAACACAAGACTGTTTTCCTTTCCATAGAAAATGTATTTGCTAGAAATGTTTGTGATTGTGTCAGTCTTTAAAACACAATTGAAAATTTCCAGTTTGTCTGCCTTAAACTTCAAGAAGCCAATATGAGTAACTGCACTCAAACAGTAGTCTCCTCTATATTAGTAAAAATTTGTCTAGAATTAATTAACCTATAGACGTGGCAGGGGGGTTGGAACTTGATGATCTTAAGGTCCTTTCCAACCCTAACTATTCTATGATTCTAGGGTTAGGCTTCACAAAATCAAAATTTTCTCCATATGGGTATTTACATAATAATAGCCTGCATGTAATATTAACTTTCAGAGTATGCTACAATTTAGCAGAAAGAAGATAAAGCAACTGCTAGAAAAACAATATAAAGATGAATGATCCTTTCTCTACCACAACAAGCTTTATATATATATATCAATATATATATAAAGGACTTAAAACATTTTCTAACATTACCTAAGCTACAGTACTTGGAAATTCATCACCATGTATTTAAACATTTTGAGGAGAATTGGGGGGTTTTGCTGTTTTGTGTGGTGGGTTGTTGGGTTTTTTTGGGGTTTTTTTTTTTTTTTCTTTAGCATTTTATTTAAAATCTGCTCTTGAATTTAAGCTTCTTTTTTAAATGCATACTAGAATAATTACATGCACCATGAAGCAGCTTAAGCTAATTGAAGTGGCCACAAAAACTGTCAATGCAAATTGAGCCATCTGGATGAACAGATAAAAGCTTTGGAGGCATTCAAAAGACAGGTGGCATTTAGTTACTTTCCATCTCTTCCTCACAGTATGGTTAGAAAACTGGGAGAAAGAAAAGTAAAACTCTTCAGGCCACTGAGACAAAATCTAATGTCAACAAGATTTTTCTGAAATAAGAATAACAGAATAAGTATTATTCAGTATTGGGAAAAGTTAACGTGGCACCACATGGTAATAAAAGAGAATAAACTCAAGTACATAAGCCAAAGAAGCAATAACTACTCAGTATACAAAGCAGCATCAGGCCAAACTGCAAGATAAATCGTTATCTTTATAAAGTAATGATTATGTTTTAATTGAGGATACTTAACTGGATACAGAAAGACTTGACTTAAGTTTCAGCTCAGTCATACATTTTGTGAAGGACTGGGAAAATCCCCTAAGTACTAATTTTTAATAACTGTGGGCATCCATTTTTCTATTTCATGTGTGCTACAATTATGAGTGTTCAAAGGTTAAAACATCAGGCTAGACTTGTTTTGAAGCCTTGATTGTTAACAAATCTGCCTTTTCTTCTTCGCTATCATGCCTGTTCAGGCTGCCAATGACTTTTATTTTTTCCTTTTTAAATATTGGGTGGGTTGTTTTCTTTAAGAAGATGATCATTTACTGTAAACTGATATATCCCTTTGTACAGTTCAGTTTTCAGCCAGCATCCTTAAACAATACTTTGAAAAAAGATACCAGAATAAGGCAAAATTTTTCAAACCTCCTGGTCCACAAAAATGAGCTTTTTATTAAATGGAAAGAACTTGGATAGAAAGTAATCTTTATAAAATTTGTCTTTTGCATAGATTTACAACCCAATTACATTTAAGATGATTTTTAAGAAGGCTCAAAAAATAGTTCAATGGTGTTTTTATAGTATTTCTTCTTAAGGTATTTTGTATAACATTTTACAAAAACAGACAAACCCTGAACACGAGCTTTCCTTTTTAGATTAATAGAAGTTTCAATTTTTCTGCGTTTAAAAAATAACCTAATAAATCAAGTAGGTCTAAAAATAATAAATAATAACCACAGGAATTACTTGGTAAATCTCAAAAAATAAATGTTCAGTTCTGATATGCTTATGGATAATATTTGAGCACACCTGAAAGAAGGCCCTGTTGAGAAAAGCCGCTGTTTTCACAGCTGCACTTTTTACTCAAAGATAAATAGTTCTCTTATTGTTACTTACATGTATTGGAATAGCTTTATATTTCAAACATGTTTGGATTGTTTCACATGTGCTACCCCACGTGTTTTTTTCTAGAAACTTTTTTTGGCTGGGTGGAATTTCCTTCTAAGACATCTGGGGATTCTGGTCATTATAGTGTCAAAAAGGCTGCATGAGTACCTATAGACTGGGAGAGACCTGGCATCTGACCACTACAGAACAATTGATCTTGTAAATACCCAAACCCTTGGAAACACAATAGGAGAGGAGCTGCCTCTCAGGTCTTCATGCTCTTTCCCCAGCAGGTCATAGGTCTCTTCTAGGAAGCATCTTGCCAGCTAGCCTCTGAGGGAAATGTCAACTGTATATTGAGATTTACAACAGAATTAAATGGGCTTTCAGATTTGGTATTTGAGGTCTTCACTGGGTTAATCCTGCAGGTCTGGCCAGGTTCAACACCTGTAGTTTTTTCAAGTGTGTGACCAGAAATGATGTAAAATGTGTCAAATACCATATTTTCTAGTGTACAAACTTTCATGCAGTGGGTCATGTCAAGGGGTGAAACCCAGCAATATTAGGTCATATGGTGGATAAAAAAGCATAGTTACAGGGTGCAAAAGAAACAGACACCTATTAGTGGGCTTCTTTTGAACATAGACAGCTACTAGTTGTGTACTTCCTAGCTATAGGAGGATATATCACAAGTCATCCTCTGCTTCATGACCCCAGTTTGAAGGCACACTCAGAGAAGATGGTAGATCATGAATGCTATGGTGTTGTGCTGCATGCATGAGCTGTAGTCCTGGCTGTGGTGTTCCACAGGGCATAGACAGAGGCTGTTGTATGAGTTTAGGCAGGTAAGGCGTGGTAGTTCTGTACTTGCAAACAACCAAGGGTTCACTGGTGTCAACTTACAATAAAGTTTATTAAAACAAAACATAATGGAAAAAAGACTGTAAAACAAAACACAGATTTATTGAGGGCTACAGATTGCCACTACAGGGTATTCTTGTTCACTGCAGTAGTTTCCAAGTGAGACCATTTTGTAACAGGCACAAAAGTCATGGGGCAATAAGTAAAAATCAGTGAAAAAAAATCCTCATTTAAGTGTGGCTCCATCTGTCAACAGTTTTTCTCATTGCACAAACCAAAAAAGCTTCTTGAGGCAGCTAAAACTCTGCGTACTATTAAACCAGGCTCTGCTTTAGGGCACTTGTCCTTACTCAGGCGCATGTGTTTCCAGAGGCCAGCTGCAGAGACAGATATAAAAATGTTTGACACTTAATAAAATTTTAGAAGGAAAATGAATTCATCATTGTCGTTACTGTACCTTCCTTATAGTGCAAAGATCAGGAGTGATCGTGGGTTTGGGTTTTGTTTGTCTTTTTGGATTGGTTTCTTATTTAAAATAATCTAGTGGTTTTTTTTGTTATTGGCATAGAGAAGTGGCTATGGAGTTATTTGCTGAATAAACTTTTTAATCTTTAAATTGACATATCTCAAATAATGTTAATTTTAGGGAACTATAACACAGATGTAGTATAATTAATGAAAATATGCATGTTAAACATGTTATAAGACTGTTTTTTGTGTTTAAGGATGTAAGCTATGTTTCAGAATTAGAGCAGCGTTGGCATTTCACAAGTTACATAGGTACTTACTATCTGATTTATAAAACAGGGCTATTAATTTCTGATAGTACAGCAATTGTTAGGTAGGTCTTTGGCAGTAAGCTTCAGATGTAAGAGATTACATGTAAAAATACAACTGCTTCATTCTTCTGACTTAAATTGTCCTCAAATCTAGGAGTCCTCTATTTGAATGACCTCAAACTTGTTCATCATTAGAATTGCCATCTCAAGTAAAATAGACTGGATTCTGATATTAGTAACTGAGAAGAGGAAAAATGCTTTTCTTCTCTGCTTTTATGTTCAGCATTGTGTTTAAAAAAATAAAAGGCAGAGCGTTAGTAAAGGTCATGAATGGATTTGAGTCAGAATGGACTTCTGAATGAATCTTCTCATGAGTAAAGAAAGAGACTTCTTCCTATGCAGTTCTCGCTTAGATTATACTGGTACCAGAAGGCAGGATTCATTTGTCAAACTTATGTATCTAAAGTTAGACATTAAACCCTAAAATTGAGCTAGTCTTCCTAGGCTCTTCACATAGTCAAAGAAGAGAAGTAGGCACCTTCAAAGAGTGATTTAGCATAAATGTCTAAGACAAATGAGTTGAACAACCTTAGAGGCTAACTGCCTCATATTTAAATGCCTGATTTTGGCATGTCCAAAGGGAAGCAAGGTTAATTCACTCAAAATGGCCAACACCCAGTAAAAGTTCCTATCCTCCAATATCCTGGAGTAAAAAATTGCATGAAGTTTCGTTGGTGTTCTCTCTAATCTGATTATTCTATCTGAAGGACTGGCACAGAAGATAGAGGAAATGAGAGAGGCGTGTTGCTTACCATAAGCAGAAAATGCTGGGGGTGTTTAATATTGTAAGCTGTGTACAAAGACAAAGAATAAGGCAAAATAAACTATGGTCTCTACAGCAAATATAAAAGAAAAAAGTCAAAATTATTTTTAGGAATACATTTTTTCCACAAAAAAAAACATTCCTAATTGTGTTACTAAATATATGACTGATTGAAATGCTTTCATGTTTCTGAATCCACTACAACTCCAGCTAACTTGCTTCTTAAGCATTCTTACAGTTGTCATTCATGTCCTTGTTTGCATCTGAATTTGTCTTATTTCATCTGCAGAACTGAATCTTACTAAAACTTTGCAGTCTGCAGTCCAAAGCAATTCATTAGCAGAGTTCTGTCTCCCCATAAAGAACTATGGAGCTGTGGTGAAAGTATGCCTTTTCTTTCTTTTGGTTAAATCAAACAAGTTGATTCATCCTTGTTAGAGAGTTTATTGAAACAAGAGTACTTGAACTTAATAATAACACCTAGGAAGGACAGTTCCCCATCTTCACTGGTGCCCTGGGAGCCAGGGGGGCTGTTAAGAATTATCAGCTGGGGAGAGGCAGACTGTAAGAAGTTGGGAAATGCAGCCTCCTTCAAGCCTTTGATAGATAGATGTCTTGTATAAACAGTATCAAGAAGTACAGAAATACTTTCTTGTTTCTGAAGAGCTCAAAATCCTTTGTAATTCACAATGTATTGAATTGCACGTCCTTCCTGCAAGCTAGATGAGCATTATCCCTGGTTTAGACAGAGGGAAGTGGAGGCCAAAGAAACTTGTATGATTTGCCTCAGGAGGAGATTACCCTTCTGCCTTTGTTTGCCAGCATTAGCTTCAGCTTTTCAGTAGATAAAAACATTCATATTTGAGTGGGATCTTCAAGGGCTTAAACATCAGGAAATTTCCTTCTAATGCAACCTGTGATGTAGCAGTCCCCAGAGATGAAGATATGTAATATGCATGATAATTTTCCTCCAGATTGCATAACTTCAAATTTCCTTTTTATTCAAACACAACCTGATTCCTAGACTGTTGAAGGATGAAATTGATTCTCAGAAGCTTTGAATTAAGCTTATAAACGTGTCTTTCATTTTAAAATGTGATGCATGCATCAATGTTCTTCTTTCAGCTATTAGTTTTGGGTTTGTTTCTTTTTTTTTTTCCTTTTTTCTTTTTGTTATTTTATGCTTATTTGTAATTCCATGTAGACAAATGATTATCAAGTTGTACATATAAAATCCAAGTCAAAAAGAAGGAAAGCTATGGATGATGTAAAATTAATTTCTTTTCTCAGTGTAGTTTGAAGCTATTGGATTATCTATATTAAAGTTTAATCAAACAAATAAGAAAAAGAAATTAGCAAATGAACAGAACTCCATTTAATTCAAGAAAACACAAACATTTTCTCGATCCTGTTGCTATTACATTCAATTTTGTACTAGGGAAAAGCCACTGGATGGCAGTCTTGCTCCTTTCAAATTAGAGGATTCAGCTTGGTTAAATAAGTTATGTTATAAAACCTGCAGTCCAACCGTGTCTTTCGCCTGTGCCTTAGTAAAGGAGTTACCTTTGCCTGACCATTCAGAGGAAAAGGGATTCTTCACATGCAGGTGCACTTAATCTTTTCAAGATGTAACAAAACATTATAAAGTTGTGCTATGTTGGTGAAACGTATTATGTCTGCTGATCTTTCATGTTTATTCAACCTTTCTGGGGAGGAAGAGGGTGCCATAACAAAAGAGTGGTAGAATAAGAAGTATGCAGCTTGCATGTTTAAGCAATAAGAAGACTGCTCCATTGTCTAGCATAAACCCCGCCAGTGTGCAATTTCCTTTTTCCTGTTCTCCAAATTAGTTGGAAGGACGAAGTTCCCCCAGGTGGA
The DNA here is from genome assembly GCA_024733675.1 of Psilopsiagon aymara. Lineage (NCBI taxonomy): Eukaryota > Metazoa > Chordata > Aves > Psittaciformes > Psittacidae > Psilopsiagon > Psilopsiagon aymara. Next base: position 25,585 of record JANRGW010024288.1, read on the forward strand.
AATAAGTTCTCCAGACTTGTTGGGAAAAGATGACCAAAAGTTCACTGTACAATTCCACTTTCTCCTTAAAACAACTGGAAAGTTTTGCCAAGATGCCATGTATCCTACTGCAGTCCTACCCCTGAGCCAGCTGACATTAATATGGAATTGTACCTTGCTAAATTTGGGATTGAGTTTTCTGTTCCTGACAGATATGTCCTGAAACAATAATAATCTGCTTCTACAATAGTTATATTTGTTCATGCTTCTGTGAGGCATTTTTTCTTCAGTTGCATAAACAGAGGTAAAGGGTGGGTCAGGGCAGGTATATCAACATAGTGCAAACACAAATCTTTCGTAGGATCCAAGTGCCCCAGTACTAAATGTGATCTTGGTACAGTTCTCAGCATGTCAGTAAGATTATAGCTGAAGAGATCTCATCTCTACTGCCTTGGACATGTGGCAGATTGAGTTTTCACTTCCTAGTTTCTTCTCCCCTGCCGTGCCCCTGCCAAGGCTGAAGGAATCCTTTCTCTATGATCTTCCTCTGCCAGCTGGCACAGTTGTTTTCCCTGTTGTGTCTGTCACCCTGTAAGTAGTAATATTATCACTGTTCATGATATATCATGCTGCTGTCTGTTGACATTTTGCTGCTTGTCATTTCAGTCTCAAGGAAGTAGAGCCTATTCTGAAACCTTCTCATCTCTGTGAGCTACTTGAACAAATCCATGGTCAGTAAAGATTTCTGCTTTTCACTGTGTGGTCTGACATTGCTATTTAGAGCTTAACAGAAGAACCTTTTTAACAACAGAGCAAGGACCCTGCTTAATCACAGAGGATTAATAAGAAGACTGGTGCCCTGTCTCCCCATCCATCTCTGACTGAAAGAACAAGTAATCTGTTTCTAAATGAGCTATCAACCCCCTTTTTTTTGCATGTGACATGTTGAAGAAATTCATTAGATGTTTTGGCAGTGGTGGTAATTCCAGAGCTGATACCCACATAACAAAACCGGTATGCACCACTTAGAAACTGGTAAATTTTCCATTTTTCTCATGGAAAATCCCATGCAAAACTGTCACTGTTATTTATGAACCACTTGAGAAAGCTCTGCTCCAAAATCATCATTCTCTGCTGTTTCAAGCAAAGGAAAATTTGCATTAAAGAATGAACTGGCATGCAGGTATCCAAGCTCCAGTCTAGGAAAGAAATTACTGCACGCATGCCTGTTTCAGTTTACAGCAACCCCCTGCCACAGAAGCATAGTTTTTAGCAGAATGTTTCCACACAATAGAGTGCATGCAGTATGCAAGATGTCTATCACTGGGAAAGAGACACTGCAATTTTAAAAACATGCTCCTCATCCCATATCTCAGTTCTTATACAGGGTGAAGCCCTCAGACAATGCAAAGAATTCACACCATTTCAGCTGAACTATGCAGATGAGGTGCCTTAAGGGGTGAATTGGTGACTGGGAGCTCTGCTGAGTGGAAAAGAGTGCCTAGGGTATTGTTTAGATGCTTAAATTAGATGTCTAAAGCCACAGTGTGACAAATATTTGCCTTTTCACATATTTTATTCAGATGTCATGATCAGAATGTTTTATCCAAATCATACTGCATATTTCTGTGATACTTATTGATTTTCTTGTTCCTGTACATTTGTTTTGCACATGGTAAACTAAATTGTACTGTACTGCAGATGTAGCATGTTCAAAACTTCAAGCCCTGCAAGGTGTCTGCCTCTTTAGAGGTTTGGATTTGTTTGCAGAATAAGCAACTATCACCTCTGTTACTCTGGAGGCAGCCCCAATAGAAAACACAATCAGATGAAGATAAAATCCCCCACAACAAGTTACTAAACACTTTTGCACAGCTGAGACTGAAAGCAAATAATCCTCTTGCTTTATCAATGCAATCTGAGCACAAGACACCCTGGAGCCTAACTCTACATTAGTGAAATACAAAAATACACTCCTTAAAAAACAGTTACCACATCTGAAATACATCCCCAGACAGCAACAACCATCCTCTGAGACATAGCCAAAGCACATACCAACTTCTTTCCAAGTATTCAACACACGAGAAAGTAAGGTGTGCAAGAAATCCGAGTCATTGTCACTGTTTTAGGCTCATGCCTATCATGCCTGGTGAAAGATGTCCATATTCTGAGTGACTTTATTGACAGACTTTGTCAACACCGTATTTGAAGAAGCAAATCTATCACCCAATCTGAAGCCTGCCTAAGGCTAAAAAAATCTTAACAGATTTTATGTACCATTGCCTTGTAGCAAACCTATTTATAAAGAGCATAGGTGATAAACTTTTGAGGAATAAACAGCCAAACTCTTTTTCCACCTTTAATATCCTAGATTGTTATAAGCATCAGCTGGATTATGCTAGAAAAGAGAGGAAGCTTTGGAAGTGGTAAGGGACACCTTTATCTTCAAAATAGTTACAATGCTCTTTTATTTATGAAACACTGGCAAATAACATACTCATCTAGGGCAACAATGGTGACTATAAAAGACACAGAGCTGAGTAAATGAATATATTTGACACATTTCAGTAGGAGTAACAATGACCTTTGGTCTTGTTAATGTTTAATTATAAAATGTATTTACAATGACTATCCAGTAGAATACAAAAATTGCCATTTGGGGAACAGCTACTAATTCAAAGTTTTTGAGACCACTCTGTAGTGCCTAGGACTTCTGAAGGAGACTAACCATTCACATCAAGGTTCAGCCTTCAGTTTCATCTTATTGACAACTAAGTCCCCTCAATGTGGGCTAGAGGTGTGTTCACCATATCAGGACCAAAAATCATGTCTTCATCTCTCCTGACTGACATGAACCAACCATTCAGAAATAAGGATGGCAGTGTCTTAGTTGCTCATGGGGTTTTACTAGTCTGTGCTAGCAACTGAATGAGAGCCAGGGTTTGGGTTCAGGCCCTAGTGCACAGGTCACAATGTCTAACTGTTAATGCATGCCCTCAGTTTTGGCCATGTTAGCTAAGACTGTCCAAATTTACAGGAACGGATTGGGGAATAAAAAAAGCTGTTCCCAATAAGCAATTTGGTTGTATGCTGCCTGGGTGGAGAGAACTCAGTTTTACGAAAGGTACCATGTTGTGCCATATGTCCCCAAGTTCACCCAGCATTAAATGCAACCACCATGTTTTATCTCTTCTGTGTAAGTAGCAGTAGTGACTGTAGTGACCAACTCAGACAAAATCACTACTTTGTTATCCCTCCTGTTAATCAAATTCATGGTGCTGTGGAAATTTTATGTTTGTAGGAAAAATCTGTGTGAGGAAGAATGACACTCTTTTTCCTTTTCTCTTTCTCTTTATTTTTACTTTTTAATTGTAATTGTTATTTACGAAGAATGTTCAAGGATTCAATTTCCTCAACAGAATAGGAGTCAGATAATTAGAAACAAGCACCTAACCAAACCAATTTTGCTTAGACATTCATTTCCAGGCAGCACTGAAATCAGTATTTCCCATAACATTTGTCAGTCACATTCTGAGTATCTATTTTAAACAAAATTTTTCTTATTTTACTTTTTCTATTTTTCTATTTCTTTGATTTTTTTTTTTTTTTTTCCTGATTCCACCTCATAAACACACAACCTTAAGAAAACCAGAGTCAGGGACATAAAATGTTATTAATATGTCATTGTTTGGGCAAAGGCATGTGCCTCCACTCTGTATGTGGTAGAATTTCTTATAGTTTCTACTGTTTCACTAAGTGAACTAATTTACCCTTAGTTTATTATTATCATAAGTGAAAAATATGGAAATTAATAAATCTTGTGAAATGGAAAATACCTTCTTGCTCATAGTATCTTAGAGTGATTTGGGTTAGAAGGACTCTTAAGCTTCCACACTTACAGGGATCCTGTTGCCAATCTGTTCCACTTCAGCTTTTGTCTGGTTCGAGGTTAAAAGTATATTTTAACCTGATGCTGTACTTTCATCATAGCCATTTAGAGCTGCTTAACAGTGGAACTTCTTAGCAACAGACATAGCACAAATTGCATGCATATTCAGATAATATATGACATATTTACTGCAGTAAATATCTTGCTGATTCTTATATCCTGGACCTGCTCCCTTTTCCCCAACAGTGTTCTCTGCCTGTGATTTCTCACATCCCAGTTGATAGAATATGTGGTTTATCTGCTCATCTTACTTTCAAAGAGCAATACGTTTGGAGGGATGTGGGTTATCTGATTATATGTGAGAAAATATATTTGCTGTTCCACCCCTCAGCCAATTTTTACTGTGGAAAAACTGATGCAGATTTACCAAAGAGTAAATCTAAAAACATCAAAGCCTGCCAAATGGCTATGTTGTTGAGGGGCTATCTAAAAACCTTTGTGGATCTGCATAGTGTTCTTACTATATTAGCCCCATGAACCAAGAAACTAGTAACATTTGCAATGATCAATTGACAGAGTAACTTTAGAACTCATTAATCTTCGCACATTATTCCAAGTCTCCTGCATGAAGAACAAGAAATAGCAGTAGTAAAATAATCAAACAATTTTATTTGTTTCCAGGATCTTCTAATTCCGTCAATTCACTGCAGTGATTGCATACACTTTTATGGAAACATCCTTAATAAAAGGGAGCTGAGGACGTCAGGAGGTGAAGGACAATTTACAAAGAGAACTCCAGGTGGTGGAAAACAAGCATATCCTTCTTGTGAATCAGAACCAAAACTGACTCATTTGAACAGAAAGAAAGGTAAGAGAGAGTTAAACACAACTGACAATGATCAACCAACTCATCTGAATGGAAATCATCACTTTGTGAGAAATGGAAAGCAGAAGGAAGTGACCATCAAATACTCCCTTCACAATGGTCTGACATCACTCAGTTGTCTGCTGGACAAGGATATCAAATTGTCTGTGCTCCCATTTTAGGACAGCAGGGAAATTTATACCTGGCTGTAAATTTTACTACCACTATGGTTTTGTTCTCTGGAGAGTCTAGTCTGACAGCAGGAAGACAAATATTGATACATCAATGAATAAACATTCTTCTGGGTGATGACCTTTATGAATACTCTTGTTCTGCCCTAATAAATGGTAATTCAGAAAATTGTTGTCATTTAGTCTGCTTCAGAGAAACAAAAGCGAAAAACCAGGCCTTACTTCCTGATTCACTGGATTATCAAAAGTGGTAGGAGATTAGTGCATTGGGAAAGGAAGGAATAGCTTTATGAGGATTTGGGAATCTCTGAGACCTCATCACCATCAATGACCTTCAAGACCTTCCTATGTGAAAATCCAGCTGGACACCTGCCTCTCCTACTCTGTGGTTTGCAACTCTTTACCTATTATATTTGTCTGAGCATATTATATTCTCCATAGAAACACTAAACTCCCTTATGTGAAAACTAACCCATATGGAAAAATCATAATTCCCAGATAGTTGGTCAAATATATTTCATATGTTTCAAAGATACTGTGTAGTTTAAACAGAGCTGGCTTGAGCTCATACCACACGTAATTGATGCTATGGAACAAGATATGTTCTAAAATGAGTGAGAATATGAAAAAAAGATTGAAAGGCTATCTTATACACCAAACAGAAAACAGCTAGTTTCATATCAGAAATTGTGGTAAGGAATTCAGGTTATTTTGTAGATGTCATATATTTTGTGAATGATTCTGGGGTAGTACAAATTCAAAGCATGTGGAAATACATATTGCAAGCGCATTTATTTAGAAACGATGGACAGTCTTGTGGTTTCAGACTTGGAAAAGTTGGGATCATTTTCTGATTGAGGCACTCAGGTAATATTACCCAGACACTGTTTATCCTTGGCCTGAGTTCTCAGCTGTAGAGCAGTGAAAGCACGGTTTCCTACACATGTCATGAGGAAGAAAGAAATCTGTTAATGAAGATATGAAAATATGGGGTGTCTAAGTACCTTTATGGATAGAGTCACATTCCGATTTTAAGCTCAAAAATTTTGTTATGATTGCATATACTTAATAAAAAGTCATCTCTGCTAACTCTGCCAAGATGTGGTAACTCTAAACCTCAAACTCTCTGATCAAAATAAGACATACTCACTAAGAAGATTTCAAAGGAAAAAACAAGTGGTTTAGGAAATGATTTTTCATTTCATTACTCCTACAAAGAACTGCATCATTTCTTGTAGTATTCCAAGGAGTCCACTAAATGAAAGACCATTCATAAAAGAAGATTAAAAAAAAAGTATATACTTTATAATTAAATATTGGAGGCACTTTCGCAGTCCCTATAATACACTAAAAAGGTTAATGTTTGATAAGGATCTAATAAATAATTCTTCAATTTACTTTCAAAAATTAGTTGACTTTTAAGGGGCACTTTTAATCTAATAGTTCTGAACAAATGCCAAGGTAAGTAATCACCATAACTTCAAATATATACAGATGTCTTTCCTCTTTCAGTCATCTGTTATTCCACTCCAACGCTGAATTCTGGTTGTGGGCAATGTGCTAAATGTTCACATATATACACTGACATCTACTACAACCGCCCCCACCATGGAAGACACGGAAGTATGTACTCTAAACAATGAAGTCCTGAAGGTATTTTGAGAGTTACTTAGGTGGCAGAGCAATAAATATAATAAACAATATAAAATAGTCCCAATCCTTCTATGGGATACAAATCATATTTCTAGAAGCAAAATTGTTTCTTATCAATAGAATTTTCATTTGGTTATTCACTGAGTTCGTTTTTTTTAAAAGAGCTGTTAGAATGAATTAGTAAGACACTAGGCTGTACTATGCATACAGAATCAAGTTTATTTTTCTTTCTAGTTATTCCTCATATGGGTAATCTGAAACAAGTGATAATCAGTACAATTTTTAACGAAGACTTATCACAGCTGTCATCATAATTGGTTTCTCATGATGCTTAAAAAAATAAAATGGATAATGATAGAAGAAGTATACTCTTTTTTTCTTTCCCTTTTTTTTTTTTTGCATTGTTCTGCAGAGTTCAGCTGTGCATTTGGCTTTCTCACAGTCTTTGGCAAAAACGTCTTTGGCAAGAATATGTTTGGTATTTCTTCTCATTTCATATGACAATACCCAGCAATAGTTGGGTATCTGTTGTGCTAAAGTAGTTGCTTATTATACTAATTACTAGCATCAGTATTGTCTGGTGTTTCTTCCCAGCTGACTGCTATACTGACCTGCTCTTTCTTGCTGTAGACTGTAATCATACTTATGGTACAGGTCATTTCCTCATTTGGGTATTGTATTATTAAACATTGTAATTCATAAGTCTTTTTACAATCTTACAAGATACACCAGTAAGTAGAAACTAGTACTGAATGCTAAGTGTATTTACAAAAACCCTATAGGGACCACTGACTTTTTATTAGTTGATATTCCTACAGATACTTTTTTATTTACATGTAAGGATCCTTTGTCTAAATGGAATGCCTATGCATAGGAAGGCTTGTACTTAGTAGTCTGCCTGTTAACCTGCAAAATACTTCTCAATGTGGAGGCATAGAGTGTAACTTAAAGTTTCATATACAAGAATTAGGTTATTTACTTCAAAGCAGAACAATTACTGAACTATGTTAAAACAAGAACCAAACACAGATCAGATATTTGAGCCCTGATGGAAAATTATTTGGGTAAGGTCCAGCTACAGATTAGAATTCACAGAATCATACCATCATAGAATATTTAAGGTTGAAAAGAACCTTCCAGATCATAGAATCCAACTGTTAATTGAGCACTACTAAAACCACCCACAGCCAGCTGCCCAGCACCATGTCCAGAGAGCATTTGAATATCTCCAAGGATGGAGACCCCCTGGGCAACCTGTGTCAGTGCTCAGTCATCTCCACCACAAAAACTGTTTCCTGATGTTCAGGTGGACCCTCCTGTGTTTTAGTTTGTTCCTGTTGCCTCTGGTCCTGTCACTGCACACCACTGAAAAGAGACTACCATCTCTATTTCAGTTTTACCCTCTTCCTACTTCTTGTTTCTTTCTTCTGACAGGATTCATTAGACCTCTCCACAATCCTTGAGTCAGCAAAATAAAGTTTTACTTACACCATTAAGAAACCATGAGCACAGAAAGAAACAGATAAATAGGCACATATACTTCATAAAAGTAATGCAGAAATTCACCACATTACCCAGAAAGATACCCAGTCAGGCATGGGGAAATCTTGGTTTATATACCTTGGCAATAACCTCCAAGCTAATAAATGTGGTGTGATTTATTTCAGCTCTATCCTGATAACGTCTACCTCTAATTGAATGAGCAGCCCTGAATGCTTCCAAACAACATAACTTCCCTCATTTCTCAAGAAAGAAGGGAGAAAACTGTCTTTGAAAACTTAAAGTGTAAAATATCTTCTCAGTAATGAATACTAGGAAAAAAGTTCCCCTGTGAGCAGTTTATCACACTGCTGGTGATTGAAGAACTGCTTACACCTTCCTCTGAGGTAGCTGCTACTTCTTGTCATCTGAAACATGGGACTGAATGACAAACATCAGTTTTATAGTCCAGTTTCTGTATGAATCCATTTCTATAAAGCACCATTTCATGAAAGATGCTGAAAAAAAGAAAGCACAGACTAGAAACAGTTGGCTTAAAATTCAGGCTGAGCTATTTTTATGATGTGAAAATATCCTTCTCAGTAATACTAGAAGCTTATACCCCCGGAGGTGTTTATATGAAAAACCGACAGTTCCATTTAGTTTTCTTCTGCAAGTCTGTTTCAAGCATCAAGATCTACTGCAGAAATCTGAATAGACATTGTCTAGTATTGAAAGTGTTGTCACTCACCTTTCCAAATGACAACAGACTGACATAATCCCAGAGGTAGAAATGTAAACTTTTATCTAAAACAAATACTGAGATCAAATCAACATTTCTTGCTGTTATACCTCAAAGTCAAATGGAAAATCAGATATTCAACATTGGTTCTATATCCTTTCTACTCAGTCACTACCAAAATAGGTTTCCATACAAGGGTTGATCTTGCCTGAATGCCTCAAGCCATTGCTTTTATTGACTGGTGGCAGGAAATGCTAATGCTGGCTTGATCCTGTCCCATTGAAGATAATGGTGGAATTTCCAAGAGTTATGGTGGAAATAAATTTCTCTCATTTCCAAGAACTTTTTCTGATTTTTAACAGTCCATTACATCTGTAATACTCAAATAAACTGCAAGAGTTCAGTGCATGCACATGTACCCATTCACCCTAAACTGGATCTTTAGAGGTTATCAATGATTGTAACCACTTCTTATATGTATTATGAAAATATTACATATTTTTAATTCTTTTAGCATTGTGATTCTATTACTATTGTGATGACTTGGATAAATCCTTTTGGTTTTATTTCTGGTGTTGGAGTAAAATACAAGTGACAGAGGTAAAATATGGCAGGCTTGATTCTGGATCTTCTATCTGGTTGGAGTTGCTGGAATACCAAATAGCACGTTAAGCATGCAGCTCCTTGGCACTGCTAAATTAAATTTCACTTTGGGAAGACCGTGCACCGGGAGGGGCAGGTGCGGGAGGTGGGGGGTGTGTGTGTGAGGGGAATACTAGAACACTGCCTTGCCTTGGGAAAATTAATAAGTATTCTTCAATACCTCTTTGTGATACGTGTGCTCATTCTACAATATTAATCTGATTGACCCAACTAGTCTAAGAGCCAATGCTTAGCAGTTATACAGTCCATTTTATGGGCTTTATAAACATTTCTCCTCTTAGGGTTGGTTATTTTCAACTGGCTTGCAAGCAACTCAAGTGTTCGATGCCTGTAACAGAAGGAACTTCCATGCCAGTGACAAAATAGGAAATAATGTGTTTTACTTTAAATACCTACAGTCGAAAATGAAACAAAACAAAATTATAGAAGACAGATTTGAATAGACACTTCCATTTTGTGATCTTGTTTCCTATGATTATCAAGACAATTTTTTGTTTATGTTTTCTCAATAAAAAGCATCTAGATAATATGTTTTGGTATTATTCTTTTCTGCCCACGGCCCACCCCTAATGATTTTAGTGGCTGTAGAAAGATTTACAATGATTTACATGGAGATTATACACAAACTGCAATTTGTGAGGGCGCCATACCTGGCCGTATCCCTGAAGACTTACTTAAGGTTTCAGCTTCTTCTAGATGCAAGAGTTACAAAGAAGAATTTTAGAATTAACAACAGTTCCAAATATTTGCAGAAATGCTTTTCTATCAGGCAACAGTATGTAGAATTGCCAACATATTGTCGAAGCACAGTGGATGACAAGCAGGGGAATTTCTAGGAGACAAAGAACCATTATTTGCTCAGCATGCCTTCAGAGTCTGAAGAAGATTTTTACAGCTGCATTGTGTCTGCTATTTTGACATGCAACAGTGAACTTAACTATAAATAGTTTAATTCTCTACATTCAACTATTCTTCCCCTCCAGCTAGAGAAGATCATAGAGACATATAATATGCGAAATATTTATCATAGTTTGAAGCCCTGTTATATTCAATTGCTTTACACTGGCATCGAACTGTTTAGCTTTCATAAGTAACATTTACAGCCACAGTGAATAGCCAAAGGATTGAAATTCATACCTTTCAGAACCCTGTACGTTTGATAGATTCCAGTCAATACAGAAGGTGATGGAGCACACAGCTTTGTTTATTTGGGTGAGGATCTAGCTAAAGTATGCTGGTTAATGTTAAAGAAAAAAACACAACTTGTTGATTTTTAGAAACATTGGCATATTTATAAGAGTGATGTGTACACATAGTTGATTATTAAAGGGAAATACAGCGGAAAATTCCACAGTGCTCTAACAAAACCATATCAGTTGCACCTTCTAAATATCAGTTATCACAGAACAAAAAAAGGTCTCTTCTCCTTAACTATATAGTGTTCCAAACAGCACAAGCACCCCTTTTCATCTGTACTGGGTATTGGAAAGCTGTTAAATGGGGGCAATAGTTGAACCTACCTTATCTTTACATACAACAGCAATTACAAATCAACTTACATGAAGAGGCTCAGGCATGAAGCAAGAAAACACTGGACTCCAGAAGTTACTGTAGGAACAGCAACATGTGAGTAAGTCATTAATAATCATTCTAGAATGTGGTGAAGTGGGTGTCTGACTCAGGACCTCTGATGAGCATGCAGATGTTTCAAGAACAAACTCAAAGTCCCGTGAAGTGGGAAGCTTTTCATTATACTCACTGAGCTTTAATTAGCTCCTAATCTTGTTGCAGCACAGTCAGTAAAACAACCACCTGACATGGCTAAAGTTATAATTTGTTTGTTTGTTAATTTTCAAAGTGGAATTAATCACATTTTAGCATTTTTTTCTTAGGAACTGTAAAACGATTTCTCAATTAAAAACTGATATTTAAAACCTTTAACTTGTAGTGAATTGCCTTCGACAAAACTACAAAGCCTTAAGATAGGGCTTTATATTAGAAGTGCTGACAAAGCCCTAATGAAAAGAGCACCAGTGTCCCTACTGTAATAACAAAATAACAAACAGAAGAGGAAAGTTAAGCCTCCTTCAGAGGAGCTTGTATAGCCTATCTGTTTGCTCTGGTTTATTGAGCTGTTCAATGTAGTAGTGGTGTTCACTGAAAGCAGAGATTATAGGAATGCATTTTTTTTACATAGTGCTACAAACCAAGAAAAAAATGACATGTGAAACTAAAGGGCCTAAGGGGCTAGTCATTGCAAAACATAGCTGAAATGTCTGCATTTCTTTTGTCTTTTAGTTTCCTCTACTACCCCCAGCTATAGCAAGAAATTAGAAGTTCAGGTCAAGTAATATTTAATATTTATTTAATAAACTGGATCTTGCAGAATTACCATAGTTTCTTTATCCTTTTTCCATGCAGAAACATGAATCTTCATTTGCCTCTGCATAAATGGGACTTACAGGGATTTTTATTGACCCACTGTCTATGCCTGAGTGTAGCTGGGGACCCTTATTTCCATTTGCACCCCTGGGGCTCTCATCGCCATGCCCATGGCCCAGGACCCCATTTCAGCCCCTAGAGTCATCAGCGCCTACCCCTGTGAGGCTGTAGGATGCCATCTCCAGTCCCCACTGCCCTACCCACAGACCATGCTAATCTGGGATCACCTGCAGGCTGATGTTCAGTTTCCATCCCAACGGAGGTGCGTGGTGGCTGGGGGACAGGCCCTGGCTGATGAGCCCTGCCCTGACACCCTCAGGAACCCCTGACACCTCTGATCCCCAGCACAGGGAGATGCCATCCCTTCTGATTTCGTGACGGACATCTTATTGTGTAGTACCTCATGATTCAACTAGAACGAAGATGTTTTTTACTGCCCACCAAGGCCTGATTTTATCCTTGTGGGTGAGAACAGATATTTTTAGGTTTAGTACTAACAGATGTGGCAAGAATAGGCTAGTTTGGAAGAATGCTAGTTTGATTGGAGCACCTGGACACAGAGAAGGTCAGGGCAAGCTAGTCATCAGAAACAGGGTTCCCCATGTGTTAAGAAGACATTAGCCTTCAACAATGACTATCGAAACCATACAATGACCTTTCTACTTAATACTAAGTCAAGAGGAGTCCCTTTTCCTAAAGGGGTAAAAAAAGTGCTATGAAAGAAAGGGAAGTTGTTTTTTAAGCTAAGTGAAACTTTTTCAGTATGGAAATTGCTTCACTGGAGCTTTGGGATTTAGCTCAGATGATCCTTAAGTTCTCTGAAATGTCAACCTTTAATAAATTACAGGACAAAAGGTCCCAAACAAGGCCTGTTCTCTGCAGTTTCTAGTTTTTCTATGAAGCTCCTCCAGCCTTTCATGTGAGTATTTAAGGGGAGCAAAGAAGCTGGCTGGTTCACTAATACTCTGTTCTACTTGTATCCTGTTACCGAGCATTCTGGGGAGAATAGTCCTTTTGTTTTAGGCTTTGGAAAAAAACTTCATAACTTTGCCTCCCATTAAATGTATGCTTGAAGGGAAGCTCAGTGAATGTGACCTGTAAGGAAACAGAATAGTGTGTTTCAGTCTTCACAAAGGAAATATTTACAACAATTTATAGCTGAAGCTGCCAAATATGTTCTTCAGAGATGCACTAGAATTACACATAGAACCTCAAATACTTCAGGGAAAAGGGGATTTCATCTGGGTAAAAGCTGCCCATTTAAAAGCTTGTGTATATATATGTATATATGTATGAAGAAACAAGTATTAAACACTGAATGTTTCTACTTTCTTCACTCACTGTCACTGAAGGTTGTCCCTAGGCATTGTACATTCCTGGCAATGCAGCAAAGTAGTAACAGAGGACAATCAGTTTAGCTGTGCTCTGCAGGGAGTTCTAGCAAAGGGCACATCTTGGCTGCATCCAGAAACAAGGGTCTTCTTTTGTGAGTATTTATAATTCATGTACTGGACAAACAAAAAATAAACCCCCAAAACACTGCGGTTTCGGGGCTTCCTATTTCCACTCTGTATTTGCAGATATCTTTTGTACCCCACTGAGTTGCCTTGTCACTGCTGAGGTCTTATTTTCTTTTTCAGAGGACAGTAGTAACCATAAAATATTCTCACAACATCGTTTTGAACTGGACATCTCTATCCTTGCTTTACAGGAAAGAACGTAGGCAAAGCTGAATCAGTTAGTGATGGATAAGTGCTACTTGCTGTTTCTTCAATTGTTTATGTGGCAAATGGAAGTAATGATACTTTCTTTTCCTCATTTCTTATCAAGTATATTTAAACTTCCTGCTTTCCAGGGCATTTGTCTCATTAGCTGTTTGCACAATGCTTAGTGCTATGGCATATTACTTTTAGATAGAGCCCCTAAGCTCTTCCAAGCAGCTGCTAAGTTTACCTAAGGATACAAAGGTATGTAGATAACAGGCAGAATCTGACTTATTCTCCTTGTTGTTTGCGCAAGTCAGTTTCCAAAAGGAAACAGCATGGCTGTACTAAGCTATTAGCATCACACGGAGTAAATTCCAGCAGGTATTACAACTTGCTAACACTTGCATGGCTTCCAGGCTGATTTACACTTCGGTGCATGGGCAGAATGTGTGCGGCGTGCATATGCGTGGCTTTATCTACACAAACCCACACGGTTGTGCCAAAAGATAGGCTGAAAATAAGTTTGTAGCTTTTGTTTGGGCATTATTAGTTAGTAGTCTTCAAAAGGAAACAATAAACACCATAAATAAAAATAGCAACCCTTCTGGCTCAGTAAATGGAGCTCATATACATTGATAGCATTATATTGGCAACAATGCACTCCATATGTCCATGAAAGTTACAGGGCACATTTCCATGTAAACAGTCAAGACAGTGAACTTCAAATATTTGGAAGAAATGTTTATTTAACAACTGAATACATGCTAAAAGAAATAATTTACAGCAGCAGTTTCATTACACCTTTTTGTCTCCAGTTTTCTAGTTCCCATCTGAACTGAAGTGATAAATACAGAAGTAGAATTATTTACTATCCAGTAAGGAATGTGCTTAATGTATAAGCACATAACTTTAGCACTGATATAGCAAATAAACTACCTTATCACCTGCGTGCCAGAATCTTGCATTTTAGTATTATGCTGAACACACCAAAACGGAGTACCTCTAGATAACAGTACTTTACACTGTACCTCTTTATCTAGTCAAAAAATATTTACATCTCTTTTGGCTAATGTGTAGGTAGCAAAAACTGAACTATTAAACACATACCATTGATATTCACTAAATAATACATAAAAAGGATCAGTAAATGCGCATTCACATGCATTTAATTTAATTTTAGTTTTTTACATATTGACTTTATTGGGTCATAAAGATTTAACTCTGTTCTGCAAAGATGAACATTTTCTCAGTCTGATGTTACAGTTTAACATAATCATATAGCTTTTAGGAGCCATTGAACAAAATCCCATCTTCAGCGATCCATGCAAGTGCAAAGTGTAGATGAGTAAGAATAATGTAATGCATATTTGTTCCTTGCAAATGTATATCTTAAAACAAATCAAAATAGATCTTTCTGGTTACAAATTAAATCCTTTATTTCTATCCAGCTTAAACACAACTTTTTACTTACTTCTTCTAAAGTCTGGAAGTAGAAGTTTAGAGGGTTTTATTGACAATTTACAGAAATACCATTTTTATCTTCATCTTCAAACCTTATGTTGCTTTAAACAATAATGACACAAATGGGGGTGTGAATTTTATAGAAGCTGCAGGGCTTCTGTCTAACCATTAATTTATTCAGGCCTATGTTCTTTCTTTGAAAAAAGTTAATTTCACATCAGTATTGAATGTTGCTTTAACTTGACCATGTATGAACCTGAAAATAAAATATTTCCACTTCTGGCTTGATCTTCTGCCCTCTTATTTATAAACGCAAATACGAAGATATAAACAAGAATATTCATGTCAGTAAGAACTGAATTTAAGTTTGTAGATCTGATTATATTGATTGACCAACTAGACTGCCAGGTTCTGATAAAAACATCGCAACTCCTGTAATTTTATTCCCACGGATTGTCTTTCTCTGCATAGAGAAACATATAATAGAATCCTGACTTAATTTAAGCTGTTTTTTCTTCAGGGGTGGTGGAATAGGTTGGGTTTGGTTTGATTTTTTGCAGCAAGTTGCTACAGAACCAGTTGCTATGAGCATGGCAGAGAAAACAAAGTTAGACAGCAATCCATTAATATGTAAAAAAGGAAACAAAGGCATTTAGGGTTTGTTGAAATCCATCTGTATTTTCCCAGTGAATTCTCTGAGGCTCATCTTAAAACTGTTTCCTTTTGCAACAAAGATGATTCTAATGACTTGATGGCAAACAACAGACCTATACAAAAGGTTAAAGAGTGTTCTGCGATTACAATTACATAATTCAACCGACAACAATGCTTAGAAATTAATCATAATGTGAGTTGTAAAATTAACACTCTGTATAGGAAAGCCCATAGCTGAACGGTTTTAACATCCCTACTCAGCACATCATGAAAACATGGGGATTTAACAGTTTATTAAAGTCCACAGGAGTCAAGTTAAACATAAGAGAGATTTAAAGTTGCTTTAATCCTAAATTCTCATGTGCTTTCCTAAATCATGGCCTCACAAACTTGCCCTGGTCTATTCAATGATTTTTTATCCTTTTTTTGCTAAAGAGTCCAATGACAAAAAAACTTGCAAGTTCATCTCCTGAAAATATTCAAGGGGGCTAAAGTGACTGAGCCATTAATGAAAATCCAATCACTAAGGAGTCAAGAAGCCAAGGATTCATCAGAAGGATACTCAAATTATTAAGTAGCAAGGAGACTGGGATGTGTTGTGAGAGAAGCTGTCACAGCAGCTGTGTTATATCTGATTCGACTGATAGTGTAGTGATCGATAAATAATCTGGAGTGAGTAACAACAAAACAGCGCAGTCTTCAATACAGACACAGTTTTATATAAAAGCTCCTTTAGCAAACTAAGGACTTCATTCTAGTAATTTTCCCCACAATGATATTACCTGAAATTATGTCACTTATGGACTCTGCCAAGATAAAATATGGGAGGCTGGAGAAAGATGATCTTAAAAGAACTGGACACCATAGAACTGGAGACCAAAGGCACATCTGTGCTGAGGTGAATCTATCTACTCCTTATAACCCTAAGCTGACATTTATGGTGCAAGTACATTGTCTGTTTTACCCTCTTGCTCTCCTGTATATAGAATAAGACAGAAGTGCAGGACCAAATTATCTGTAAGTATAAACTAGCCTTTTAGCTGAACTTCACCAATTTACTACTGCAGCAGACTTTGCCCACAGATGAAACTGTCCCTTAGATCTAAAACAGAGAGTTGGCTTTGAGGCTACTATTTATGTGGCCTAGTGCTGGTTCTTAGCATTTGGGTGATCTGGCCCACAGAAAGAATGGAGGACAGTAATGCGGACATATTTTCACCACTGAGCTGGGAAAAAAATACTCCTTAAACTGAATGTGAGCTTTGCTCATGGATATATGACAGTTTATGAGACACAATATTTAAATATCAGCATTCACAAATATTTATGAACCAAGAAAACAAGAGTATAGTTAGTGGAGGGTATTTTAATGCTGTTTGCTTCTTTCAGTAAAAAAAAAAAAAAATGTACAACTGGAAATCAATGCTCTCCTCTCCTTTTCATTGGTTCAGTTAATAGCAAGGTATTTTACAAGTTGAATTATTTCAAATACCATACTTAGGAAAAAAAAAAAAAGAATGCAGAAGACTTAAATGCTATGCAGCGGCTTCCATGTTAAAATAGCTTAGTTTTAAAATTGTTTTGAAGTTACATGTCATACAGATTACTGAAAGGGGAGGAGGTTAACTGCAGTGTGACTAGCTCCCCTGGAAGATCTTCCAAACGAAAGAGTAAAGCAGCTCATCATTGGAAGTTGTCTTTCTTTTTCTCTCTAAAGCAGTAATTAGAAAGTACAATATTTCTAAGACAAAAAGTCTAAGCTATTTTAGAAAAGAGCTAATGTTTGCTGTATATTTTTCATGGTACATTTAAATTATAGTTTTAATAAAATACATCTTTAGATCAAAGCTGAAAGAAGTCATCAGTAGTAGGCCAGTATACTCCACATGTTTTGTTCTTCCGGATGATGGATGGCTTATGTTGTTCAGATTTCCACAAACAATCTCATTCAGTATTGTTTTTCCTCTTCTAGTACATATAAACAGGAGAACTGGTAGACAAAACAAGAACAAAATCTTTGTGTCCAATCATGTGTTTAGACGCTCATCAGCTTAATGAGTTCATGCAGTTTTATGCATAAGTCTAGAAATGGTAGTGCTGATGATGAAAGGTGGGATTTGTTTTTCTTTTCTTTAAGATGACAGCATGAAATACAGCACTGTTTATATCTCAGGCAAAAGAGAAAGCAAAACTTGCCTGCTGAACACTTGCAGAACTTTCTGAGCAGTAAGCTAGGTCCGGGTGAGTTATCATCCTTGAAACTCTGGTCTTTCTGGTCTTAGAATCAGAGTGGAGAGGAAGGACTTACTTACTAGGAAAGTTAGAAATGGATTTTATTTAAACCTGGTGGAAATTGTTTGGACTTTCCACTTTTGTAAACATCCACATAATGCCATGAAAAAGTTCATTAATATTGCATTTTTTTTCCAGTTATCTGTCTATACAAGTTTCTACTTGGATAACGTTCCTAGAGGTAATGCAGCTCAGACACTCCGTGGTGCCCTCTCAAATTCATGGGTCCTCCGGTTCCTACCTTTTTTATTCTCTTGTAGGTGCTTCCACTTATTTGTATTCACCTGAGCATTGGCAGGCCTTTGCCGGCGTTGTTTGCGGTCTCTTTTCCAAACCTGCTCACAGAACTCATCCATTGTGTTGAGATTGGGGTGATTGATTAACTGCATGAAGTCTCTATACCAGATCTTTTGACTGGGGGTCATGCTATTGGTAGCATCCTTGGTCTTGGAAGCATCACCATCTTCTTCTTTATGGAGCAACTCTTCCAGGTGGTCAGTATCAATTACTTCCAGGGTCACTTTGAGCAAAGTTTGCATGAAGCCATGCTCCACAGCATGACAAAAATAGGTACCAGAATCTCTCTGTTGAAGACTTCGTAGCAATAGGCCCTGTTCTGTCCGGATCATGCGATCATCCACTTTTATCTGTATTGGAAAAAAGTGGTAATTTCAATAGGTGTCTTTCCCAGATGTGCAACATTATCCTCTAACCATACTAGTCCCTTAGCATTGCTCCTTTCAGCTGGTAAAACATGGCCAAAAATCCCCAAAGCCACATGAATGGAAACTCCTTGCCAGCTACCTGTAGTTATGGAAGGCTCAAATACGCTGAAAAGACTACTGATGTACTGCAAAGAGTTTGAGGAATTAAGAATTTACTCCTAAGTCCCTAGTGCTGCTGGAGATCTGTATCAACTCTGCCAGATGGATTTGCTGTAAAGATTACAAAAGATTCAAGACTGAAATCAGCAGAGTCAACATGGATGCATTTGGCTGTATTACTGAAACCACATTTATTTTTAGCTTTTAGTTAAGCCTAGATATATCTGTAGGAAAGGTTTTCTGTCTTCCTATTTTTCCTTACTACAAGGCCTTATGCACAGAAGGGGCTTCTGTGGAAGAGGAGAATTTACAAAGAAACTATAAGGATTAAATCTCAAAATTTTAATATTCAAACAAGTAGCTGTCCAAAAAACTTTATTTTCCTGAATTAATTAATATCTAGACTATAATTTCATTCTTTGTATTCTCAGGTTGGTGCAGACAGAAAGGGCAAAAACCTGTTTGCTGCTGTCACCACCAAGAATAAATTCTAAATAATTTACTACTTATGCAAACAAGGCAAACAGCAAAAGTATCTAAAGCTGCTAATGCAATACATGCTTAAAAAAAATCCCCAACAAACAGCTTCAGAGTTGTTTGGGTATATTTGCAAATACTTTAATGTAACAGACAAGGTCTTATTGCCTAACTTGATCACCCTACCACCAGAAAAGATTATTCTCTTAAGATATGTGTAAAGAGGACTAGTTGCTTCTCTTTATTTTTGCTACAATACCTCTTCTTTGCGGTCATCATTTTGTTTCTGGAATTGCCAGTAGACCACAGCCCGCTGAGATTTTGGACTGCACTCAAGGAAAGTGCTGCTGTTCTCTACTCCATAAATAATCTTTTCCTCCAGGGTCTGACCACTTGGGTTATCTATAAAGCAAAGAAAAAAAAAGAGATTAAAATTATCAGGGAACATAAATCTGTATTGCTAAGTGAATGTGTGTTTAGAAATTGGGCATCCTTAAGGTATTAAAACTTTCCCATATCAGTATCCTATTTGGAAAATCTCCATCAACATCAACTCTTTGTAAGGGTCCCTGGTAACTGTAATTTTTTAGTTATTTTTGTATTCTAAATCCAACAGCTGTTAACATCTCAACTTCCTTGTGAAATTTTGCTTAAACCTCATTATTATTCATCAAGGAAAACATCCAGGACATGACAAGAATTCTTAACAGCAAACTGTATGCAGTAAGAAAACTCAGAGTGTAGTTGCAGAATGTTTGTAATGATGCCTCCTGGGCTCTATGATCATAACACTTTAGAGCAAAGTAATAAAACATGAGGTTATTTAAAAGTAGTAGAATGTGTTTAGATTATACGGCACTGCAGTTTGCTGAAGCTGTTAATGACCAGGAATAATGTTTTTGGGGAAATGATCTTCAATTAATCATTTCCTCTCATACCGATATAATTTATGGAAATGTAATGAGTTTAATAAACCAGACATTATGGGAGGGTAAAAAGAAAGTTAAATAAATTACTTCCTTTTGTAACAATAATATTTCAAGATATTCATCAACTGACTGGAAATATCACATAGCTATAGGACTTATATGGCACTTGATTCTTCTTCAGTACCACAGAGACTGTAAGGCATCATGTTTCAACTCTCCACCTTAGCTCTTTAAAATGCTGTTATGGACTTAAGCTGCAACAGTACAATAATCCTAGAGAGTAAAGGGGGAGGAAGGGGTTGGTAAGCTATTTAACATTTTGTTCATCTCACATGATTTCCTGTCTCTTTGCCATTATTTGTCATTCTTTCCATTTTCCGCTTTTGATCTTCAGCACTGGCAATCTTTAAGGAACTTCTTTTGGTATGCTTTAACTGCAAAGTGATGTCTAATTAAAATCCTTTTAAAGAAATCATTTGTCAAGTTTTATTTGCTTTCCCTGTGCCTTTATCATATTGGCCACGTTGTTTAGCAAACACAGGCTGTTTGCTAGACGACTGAGCCAAAGGTAAAAACAAAATTGAGCTCCTGCTTTATGTTGAACAATCACATGTCTTTCCATAACGACTTGCAGCCCTGAGAGAGGATGGGAAAAGGGATGGGGTACAGAAGAGGAGCTGGTGCTTGCCCTGTTCTCAGTAAGCAACTATCAAATGGCCTATTAACAATGAAAAAATAGTGAGTGGGTGAGCTTACTTTCCTCTGCTGGATTCTGAACCTTTCCAGCAAATATGTGGGGCTATATGAACAGCTAAGTGAAACAACTTTCATGACAGCTCTCAGAAACCACATCCTTATGAAGAATGTCAGTGCAGCTTTGGGCCAGGAAGACTGGGAGCAATAGAGGAGCAAATTAGGAAGCAAAGAAGGAAAAAAGGTAACACAGCTGCAAGAGAATGTAGTAGTGATATCAGTGGTAAGGTCTGACACAGCACATAGGTGAATCTGTGTCAGCGAAACAGAGAAACTCCATGTAAGAAGTTAACTGAATATAAATAGAAGTAATAAGATAAAGGCTGGAAATGGAAATTATTGGATGATAACTCATGGGTCCAGAATCAATACTTTGAATGGCTGACTGACATCCTGACTTTTCTGCTACAAGTTAGGCACTCTAATTTAGGAAGCAAATTCACATGGCTGAGCAGGCAGCCAAAGATCCTCACATAATCAACAAGAAGCTGTTTGCTATCTGAACTGGGATCTACAACAAAGAGCTCATGTAGGGCCGCAGCATAAGACAGTCAGTAGGAAATGTCCCCTTTTATAGACTGGGACACATATGTTAATGCTCCAGTGATGCGGGTGTGTGAAAAAGAGATTTTCAAGCTCCCACAATAAAGGATGGAAACACAGGGATTTCACCCTAGGATGCATGCTCTTTTTCAATTCCTCTCTCCCAGGCTCTATGAATCATGGTTGCAGAATGGCCCAGCTTCAACAAGAGCAGTCTGATAGTTTGGATACTTGTATTGAAAGTAGAGCTACCAAGTCAATCTCCTAAGCCTAAGCGAACTTTGAGTCATTTACTCCCACATCATGAATAGCTGATTTAACCAGCAGGTTATTCATTAAGTAGCTTACAGCACCATAGAATCATAGAATAGTTAGGGTTGGAAAGGACCTTAAGATCATCTAATTCCAACCCCCTTGCCATGTGCAGGGACACCTCACAGTAAGCCATGTCACCCAAGGCTCCGTCCAACCTGGCCTTAAACACTGCAAGGGATGAAGCATTCACAACTTCCCTGGGCAACCCATTCCAGTGCCTCATCACCCTTACAGCAAATAACTTCATCCTTATATCTAATCTAAACTTCCCCTGTTTGAGTTTTATACAGCTTTAAAACCTTTAAACACCACTTGACTGTATTTTCCTGAGTACAGCATAGTCCAAATAAATTATACAGGAGCACAGCACATGTAACATGTAACAGTGGTCTCATTAGATCCAAGGAGACAGTCTTCTAGGTCGTAAAGATCAGTAGAAAGGACAAAAATAGATATTTCTTTAGCAAAGGTCCTACTGCTCATGAATGGTAGCATATTATTATGTATAGAAGTTCATGCAGGAATATTTAGGCACCTTCCAAGAAGCTAGCCACAAGTTTTTGTGGAAGTTACTTTGAAGGTGGATGCTCTGATGCTGTTTCAAATTTCTGAGTGTTTTCCTGGAACTGGTCCATGGCATTTTAGTGTGTTAGAGATCACCATGGAAGGTGGCATAAGCCCCCTTTATATTTTCTCACAGCTTCAGAAGAGATAGCATGGGTGACAGCAGTGCAATGCAAAAGGATTTAGGAGATCCTTTAAATTTCATTTCCATGACTTAAGGGAACAGAAAGCAGATCCAGAAATGGCTATGAAGTTAATGCAATATTGAGCACGTGAAGTGCAAGAAAGTAAGAACAGTGATGGAATAATCACAGGAGCAGAGCACAGCTCTGGGACTAAGGGAGACACTGAAGAGGCTGGAAGGAAGAATGAAAGTCTGGGAAGTTCAGAAGAGCAGCTGGAGGAATTAGAAAATTATAGAAGTCATGAAGTTGGTTATGAAATTCAATCCAAAATCCTGTCTGAGGGTTGCAATTCCCCAAATGATCCCAACAGCAGTATCAGCTTACTATCCTGATAAATATCCTTTAAATGCATAATTTCTGACATAACCAAGGAAGTATGAAAGGCTAAATACTTCTATCAAGATTGCTTTGCAGATGAATGAGTGTCACTATACAGTTAAATTCAGTTATTCTTTGAGAATTCCCTAAGATAAATCACCTTAAAAAAAAAAAAAAAAAAAAAAAGTGCCTCTTTTTTTACAAATTCTTAAAAAACCCCAAAACTCGATCAATTTCTTGATAGCATTAATATGTTATGCTTAAAAAAAAGAACTGGTCTTCAGTTGACATAAAGGTGTCTGCCCTAACACCTATGCAGCTAAGGAACCTCAGCTCCCTCTAATGTTGGTGCGCAGTAATTTAATACTACTTATATATTTATGTAACAGGACAACTGAAAGAGCTACCTTGAAGTTATTAAAAGCACTATTGCTTCAGACTGATATTGAAATAAAGTTCTGCAATGTCTTTAAAAGTGAAATATACATTAAGAGATTGTTATTTTTTCTCATTTTTCCTCGTTCACATGGACAACTGACTGGCAGTTGCTGCAAAGGAATGTGCAGACAAGTAGTAAATGATTGCTGGAGCTTATTTTTTGGCTATAGACAAACCTAATTCTTCATCTGTTGTCCAAGAAACCACTAGTCATAACGAAGGAAAAACCTCAGCATAAGCTGGCATAAGAAGTTCACTGGTCATGCAGCCATCTGCACAATATATGATCATGTGTAAATGACAAGTAAATACGGAAAAATTTACAGATTTACATCTAAGCAATTCAGAGAAAATTTCACTCAAGAACAGTTTAAAACATTCCTTTAAGTATTTCAACAGCTCATCCTTAAAGTCTAGGACCTAGAAATGCATTCCCTCATTATGTTGGAAAGTTACTGATTCTTCTAATCACCCTGTCTTCATTTCACTGGTAAGTAAAATTTTCAGTGATACCTTGTCTTATAATTGCTCTGCCCATTTTGACAAAGCTGTATTAAAGTTCCTTGCGACTAGGTATTTAGCATGTAATAGCTTTTTCCTGACCTTGAGTTCTCATGATGGCTGTCATGAAAAAACTGCTGGATTACTCTCTTCTCTTTGGATAGAAGATATCTTTTCAGACAAATATGTTTACCAAATATGGGAAGATATAAAACCCAAGTGTTTTGAAATCCTTTCCTTGTCTATGAAGATAAAGAACAGACCTACAGTTGCCTAAAGCACAGCCAGCAAGGCCAAGAAACCATTAAAAAAAACCCAGCCACATGGTAGCTCACGAGTAAAATGTCCAGATAGCAAAAAGGTAAAGCTAAAATATGCTTCTGCTGGAAATAAAAATCCACATTTAGTTCCTGATGAAATTTTCCTGTTGGGGACTTGCACATGTCATCTCAGCCCAAATGCACGCATGGTCTCACGTGCACTGTATAAGCATTACTAGGTATCATGCAACTGGAAATTTGTGAACTTTCTACTAGTCACATTGACTAGTTAAAATCTAAACTAGTTTTACATTCCTGAGTCCACAAAACGTGATAATTTTCTGTTCATGCACTTTTACAATCCATTTATCCCTTTGAGTAGCCTGACCTGAGTTTGACAATCAGGAAGTAAAAAGAAAAGCTATAGTAACGTCAGGCTGTGAGTTTCAAATTATTAAAAGGAAGATAAGCAAAACTGTTACTGAAACATAGTAGTAGTGAATTATAGCTGACACAAATATACAACTCTGGACTATATATCATTCTTGCTATTACAAGGACTAGAAGGTCACAAGGATTTCGAAACATCTCTATTTTTTCAGCCACCTCCTCTTCATTTTTGCTGAAATATGCCCAGTGGTTTAACTTACTATAGACTTACCACAAACATAAGTAATATTTTTTTCCAGCAGAGGGAAGCATTGCCTAAGTGTTTGCTTCATTTAGAGCAAAATGGACATTTTTCACTTTCTGAGTGAACATCTGAAGAGTCTGGCAACAAATTAGTAACTGTGAGAAGTTTATTAGCCAAACAATTAAGAAAGGAAGATCTGGTCAATGCACTGTGAAAATTAAACAGTCAAGAAAAAACAAAACTAGAAGATGTCAAAGAAAACCCATGCTGAAAGCACTTGGGGTGGGCCTCCTACAAGGAATAGGTTGCTCTTAAGGGCTTCTAGCGTGGCTCCTACAACAAAGACCATTCTATAATTAGCCAAGCTAGTTAATTATGTGTTTGATTATCATCATATGCAAACTATGTGAAGCAACATGTACATACTTCTTGCTGTTCTGAAGGAGATATGACTCCTTTCTGACATAATATGCCTAGCCTGATGGTATGCTATTATCAGGTGAGCAAAGTAGAAAAAATTAAAATCCTTGAAACTGTTAATCTGTGGAAAAACAAACAACACACTCCACCCTCACACTCAGTCTTTAGTGTCCAATCCAGACCATCGTAAACAATTTAAATTGGGATAATGATGTATTATATTCATCTTTTGCAGATGTTCAAGACAATTTCACAGATCATTCCTACTTTATTCATGCACAGTCTGCAAATTACATACAAATATTTGTACTTTAGTACTACCCATAACTCACCATGATGCTGCAGGTCTGAGCAGTGGGTAAGTGGGTCCCCATTTCTGATGTCTTGTCGTCTAGTGCGTCTGTAAATATCATAGTTGAAAACTGTTAGTGACCTCCTCAGTGGTCAGCATTCACATTTGCCATAACTAAAGAGCAACAAATGGAACATATATGAAATTACATAGGTCACAAGTGCACCTAAACAGCAGTAGGAAGGAAATCATGTTGTTCCTCCTATATTCAATGCATTATCATGGTTTGTAGAATCAGCCTTTACAATTGAAAGTAAATTCTTCAGAAACTGGTAAACCCACATCTCTTGCACTGAGCCTACAAAGTTTATTTTAACTATGTTGACAATATTGATCACAAAATCATTACTTAATTGAGAGATACAGGAACTAAAGGAACAAAGTATCAAGAATATAGTTGAACATGCATCAATGCATCATGCATCAATCATGACGAAACTACAGGTTTTCTGCAAGCACAGAATACTTTAAATATGACATCTTTTAGACAAATGAAATGTTAGAATGGATGGCTTTGAAAAAAATGCCAAAGTGCTGTATTTTCTACAAAATCTAAATTAAAATACATAGATCATTTCAGCCACTACAGATTTCACTGAAAGATTCCTGATAAAACCTTTTCTAAAACTTTCGCAAGTAGCTTTGTAATTAGAATAAACAGAATAAAACACTCAGATAGGAAGATTTTGAAATGTAATATATTCCCTTTTGTACGTTGAATCTGGATTCTAGTTCTTATCATATGCCCATTTAACATAGTCTATTCTTTCCCCACTTTGATTTCCACTGTCTCTTTTTGGAAAACATATTGATCTGCGCTAAAAAAAATGATGTAATTAGCAGAAGGAAGCCTTTCAATACAGAATTACTTTGCATGTTTTGTTGTCTCTTTGCTCCTATTTTTATTTAAATAGCTGTGACACAAAATTCAGCTGAGCCAGAGAAAAGCATTTCATACTAAAAACAAAAGAAAGAGACAAACAAAGATGTATTTCAAGTGTGAGCACTTCACTTTAGGAATCGGAGAAAGCCTGAGGGCTTGCAAAATTAGAGGAGAACAAAGAGGATTAGGCTGCTGAACAATGCTGTGATTTCAGATTATGGCATCCAGCAAGGGATATGCAAAAGTCAAGTAGCCTTGTAAAAACCACTATTGGTCACTCCCTTGTGACAACAACCCACATTTTTAAAAAGCCATTGTTTTGCAGCACAGAGATCATCTCTCTTCTGTTCACTAGCCCGATTTGCAGACTCACTAACACCCCAGCATCAGCGCATACTGAGAGTTCCCACAGAGGCCCCCTCAACGGCACAGCAAACTCTTCTTGGCTGAAAGATTTTAACCGTATATTTTTTCCACTGAAAAGTACTGAAAAGTTAAACCTGAAATCAGTAATGTGAAGTATGGCAACAGGGTTTTTTTAAGGAAAAAACAAATCAGAATGTGCACTTTAAGGCATCTTTCTGAAAAAAGCATCATTAAAATTATGAATTAGGATATCTTACCATGCTTCAGAAAGAAGGAATCTGCTGTTAACTGATCCACGATTAAAAATATGTACTAATCCTAATTTCACATATCATCTTCATGTTACCAATGAATAAAAATAGACTCAAGACATAAGAAACCATAAAATTTTGTTACTCCTCCCTAAAATTTGTAACACAGCATATTTATAGGATATTATTTATAGAAAAGATGTGGAAAGACTCATACTACTCTCAATGGAGTTTGGAAGAGATGTTTGTTTAGAATCTCAGGAAAATGTCGCACATTTCACTATTGTAGCTATTTATGAAATATGAACCAGAACACATCTGCATGGGGTAAAGTTATGTGGTCACACTACAGGAGCTCTGAACTATCATTTAGGCTTGTAAAATAAGCAAAAAAAGAAAAGAAAATTAAAATCATAGCCCATAAAAGGGAAAAAAGGGGAAAAAATAAAAGCAAAACCCCAAAACCAACTACTAGTAAAGAATCTGTGCAATTGCCTCAGGACTCAACTTTCTCATTATTTCTGGAGCCTAAAATTACAACGATTCATTATTAGGAAAATGTTGACATTTAAGCTGTTTCCAGTAATGCTGATTTTGTCATAGGTGCATTCAAACCTGGTTTGAGGCAGTGGGTACAACAGGTATCAGGTAAACAGAGGATCCTCTCCCCCAGTAACACAGACCTTTTTTCTGCTGTTGCCAAGGGTAAAATGGGGTGGTCTAAGTAGGGACATCAGCTTTTTCTGAACACGTTGTCAGGATTCCAGCCTTTTTCTTTCATAGTGGCCTCGAGACATGCAAATTCTGCACCCCAAGATTTTCCTGGAATTGTGCAATACAGTTTAGCCCCAGTAACCCTACCCCTTAATCCCTGTAAGAAGAGGTCCCATTCCCTTTACCCCTGATGGCAACTCTGAGTTCTTCTGCTGTTCAATAGGTTGCAGAGATGGATAAGGAAAAGAGAAAGAGCCCTACTTTTTCCATCAGTTTAAGCGATGAATGGCAGGATGACATGCTCTATGGGTCTTGAGATTGGCTGAGAGCAGGAATGGGTGCTAGTGAATGCTGAAAAAGGATGAAGTTAGGAGGTAAAGATCAGATGGGAGATAGCAGAGAAGAGTGATTTGGTGATTTCTGACCTTACTGTCTCCTTCTACTCAGACATTATTTAACCATATTGTCTTCTAACCCTTACAACATTCAGAACAAATCAATCTCTCAGACTCTCCTTGAAAACCTCACTGTTCCCTCTCCTTTCTTTTGTTCTCCTCTCCTCCAGAGAAACTGCCATGCTCCCACCACAAATTTTAATTTAGCCCATGCAGTTGAGAAAATCTGACCAGCTCTTCTTTTGGGATGGGTTTAGTTTTTCCTTTTTAATTCTTTTCGAAAGAATTTCTCAAAAGCTTGTCTAAGATTAACTCTGTTTCCTGGTGCAAAAATAGAACCTGATGTTCCATAAGCAGCTTTTTCTTTTGTCTACTGAATTTGTTTAGGATACATTGTAAAGCAAACCTTGAATTTTTAATCCCCTCCATCTGAAAAGTCTGCAACAAAAAATGCTACTTCCTGCCCTTTACAACAATTCATCTCCTGCAGCAACCAATTCAAATCTGGTATTTGGAGTCCTGACATTCTCAACTAAGTATTTGCAAACATTAATTTTATGCATGTAAACACTTATGCATACAAACCCTTGGACTCCTTGTTTCTTCCAAAGTGGAAGATGTTTGGCATATTCGATTTTATGTGAACATTTTTTTTATCATTTTAGCCAATTTATTACGGGAAACACAACATTACATTAATGTCTATTCTGATTTGCAAGTTAGTATCTATCTATTCAGTTATTCCTAATTTCTACTTCAGTAGCTAAGAGCTGTTCAGTAACCACCTTACATATGTCAAGAGAAAGAATTCTGGAGATAAAGATAGGCAAAGAAAATATTATTTGAAATCTTCAAATCAGGCAAGTAGGACTTCTAAATTTTTTATTACAATTACATTTTTCATTTATGCAGCCTTACCTTAACCTTTGCACTGCAAAGCTTGAGTGCAGAGTGAGTCTAAACCAGTGGTTGTTCTAATCTTGCAGCACTTAGACACATATTATACACAAGTTACACTTTTGAATAATAGCAATAATGGCACATACCACTAGAAAAATAACCTTCCACTCATGTCCTAACACTTTGTTAGTGTTTTCTTTGAATTAGAATTCATGAAAATGCAGGATAATTTACTTGAGCAATCAGTTGTAGTGTTATAGAAATTTCTTTTCTTTTTGCTGTTTATTACTGAATATAAAGTCATGAATCCATTTAAGAGACAACTCTCTTTGAATGTGTTCTTACAACAGCTTTTTAAACCAACCCAAGAAGTAGTAGTGTTCTTGTTAAATCAACCAAGACTTCATATTGCTTGTAACTCCCACAATTATGTTTTCTTTGGAAAAGAAAGGGCTCCAGTTAACCATCCCATGAAAAATCTCCAAAGCCCTCTGGTCATATTGAGACCATCAGTTAAAGCAAATAGCAAACCATGCAGACATCTGAGACTGTCCCTACCTCTTAGCAGTGGGGAAGTAACGTGAGCAAGATGAACCATCCCAGGCACAGTAAGGGTCTCTCGCAAGGCAACACTCAGCACATGCTTTTCCATACACATCACAGCGGTGTAAAGGAAGCTGTGAAACTCCGGTGGCTGAGCCAATGTAGAGCTGTTGCTGTTATAAAAGTTTAAAAAAAAACCCTCAACATTTAAAAATTTCAAATTACCAGCTTTTTCCTAGAAAAGCATAAAAATTAGGACCACTACAATTACAATAAAGGACCATGATCCTGACATACACTTAAGGAATGAGAAGAGAATTGTCCACAGGATAAAAAAAATAAATAGGAAAAATGCTGATTTTTGTATGAAGCTTTCAGTAGCTTCTCCAAACAATAGGAAAGGGCAAAGTACTCTTCCATTTTTTCTTTTGCATTCAGACTCCTGCCTTGGAAAAGCACTGCAATCAGTGACATAACACAATGGAGAATATGCTTTTGAATTTAAAGAAAAACAACTTTAACATAAATATCCTATATATGACTTTGATTTGTGTAAGAAAACTAAAGTAAATTATGTCAAACTGAGGCTAAGATATTTCAGCTTAGAAGTGCTGCCACACATGCACTTCTTTGCATGTCTGATAATTGTGATGCTTTATACTCTTCTATAGGTCAAATACTCTAATTGAAACATAACTTTAACCAGGGTAAATGGCTTGATTTGTTTTTTATAAAAATGTGGTGAGAGGAAGATGTAGCTCAAATGCAGAGAGAAGGCATGAAGTAATTAAAAAAACATACATGCAAAATGAACTACAGCTTTGTATGGCATCACAACAAAATATCTTATCTCTCTCATTTCCTCTCTGATACCAGATACATGTGGTCCATTAGAGAAGCTGGTTTTCAAAGGGACATAAGGAAACTGAACTACTGATCCCACAAGAAAGTCCAAACAGATATATTTCAGCTTGGCACTAATTCACAAAGAAAACAAGTGTGAGTGTGGTAAGTAAATATTTAGTTCCCTCTCAGAAGCAACAATTGGGAAAACAATACAAATAAACAAAAATTAAATGGCATAATCCATCTGTTTTGGAAACACTGACACTCTGCTATCAAAAGCTTACACTTGCCACCCAGCAGCTATGGTGTAATAGTAGTAAATTTCTTTTTATGGTCCCACTCCAAGCAGTCCCACCAGGAAAATACACATTTGTATTTGCTTTCCTTTCTTACAAAACATGGTGTGAAAAATAGGATTTCAAGAAATATTATCAAATTTCTTAATCTCCTGCACTGTGACGACCCAGAGGTAGTATTTCCAAGGGATTCAGGGATGGAAGTTGGCAGAGCTCACCTACCTACTAGAAATGATTAGCACTGGATAGCAGGAGACAGCAAAACCAAAAAAAGACTTTTAAAAGGTGTTGGGTTTACCTCTTTTAGAGACAAAAGTTTGCAATTTATACAGATGCACGAATTTAACAGAGATGTCCCATGCATTTACGTAAACACCAGTATTTTCCTCAAGGAAAATAAGACAAAGTACCTAAAGGAAAATTTACTGGTAAATTAAAAACTAAGTCCTTTCTAAGCAGCTGCTTCCATCTATTACAGTGCCATAGCTGGGTTGTAAACCCACATTCCCTGGGCAAAAATCTCTGACCAGACAGAGATCTACACAAAGCCTTGACTGTACACACCAGTCCCCAGATAGTGTAGTATCCTTGAGAAACAGATGACAGGCAGCAGACATGATAAGCTGATTCTCTCTAATGTAAGTCACTTAATCATGCACCCAGCTTAGGGGTACATTCTGCAGTAAAAATGAGCAGCAATTCAAATCTTAGGCGACCTAACCATTTCTCAAGGGATGCCTTTTCCCTTTACTGATTATGGAAGCAGCATAGGTTAAATGAGAGCTTCAGTTAAGTATCTTAAATGTCCAGATGGTATTGATCTGAGCCCTATGTAATTGGGGCATTAATATCTCTATAGGCATGTAGCAGTGTGTGGTGCAGCTAATATAAAAATCAACACAGAGAATGCACGTGGGAAAATAAAGAAGAATTGTTCAAGTGTTTCCTATATACCTCTGTAACCAATTTAATTTTGTCAAAAAAAGCCTCCCTGATTTCTAATAAATGTCTTTAGAATTTAAGAATGACCAGAAACACACAAAGAAAAAAAAAATCTGAGGCCAAAATAGGGTTACTTCCAGACTCTAGTCCTCGTAGATAAGTTCGTAAAGTTCAGTCAGTGAACTACAGCATGAGTTTCAGGTGCTGCACAGCCTGAATGTTGCTGCCTTCTTTGTTGCTCTTCTGATCCCAGTTTTAGACTCCAGCTGGTGATCATTATTCTGGACACTAAGAATATATGAATCCAGGCAGTATGAAATTCAGAAAACAGTAACAGAATGATTTGCATCAATGACCTTACTTTGCCATACACAGTCAAACTGCCTGTTGTGCAAAGAGTCTTTTCCAAGAGGTTGTTAATTTAATAAATCAGCTGATTATCAGATCAAAGAAGAGTGTGTGTGTGGGAAAGCTGTCCTTTAAAAAGTCTTGCAGAAGTATTAGAACTCCAGAAAAGCTGGAGGACAGAAGACTAATATTTTAAGCAATCCAGTGGTTTCTGTTTGCCACATGGTGCTGCCCAAAATGCAGCCTTTCTCTAGAAGTCAAAGAGACAAACAAAAATTTTCCATTTGCAATTAAAAAAAAGACAAGAGATGAAATATGTAATGCTTAAAAAGAAAAAAATCAGAATTTTAACAGGAATTTTAGGGAGCACGAGATTCAAATCCTGTAACTTAATTTTATGTCTTGAAAAGTAACTGATAGTAACTGTTGCAGAATATTTCAGGGGTCTGTTTAGGTGACAAATCCATTTTGAGCTGGTCCTTTTTGCATGCTCACTATGGACAGAAATGGCAATCTCTGAATAAAATTCAGTACTTGGTGAAAAAATACTGTAGAAGTAGTCACTAAGGCTCTTCTGAAGGTTTCTGCCTTGCTTTTGAGAATCTTATGGAGGAGTTAAAAAACCTCTTCATAGCAGTTCACCAAACAAGAAGCTGGCCTGTACCAGCCAAGAATCTCCTATTTTTTTCCCCCCAACTTTCCAGAAATCCAATAGCTTTTTGAAAAAGAGGATCATAAACCTGAACTTGAGAAAAAGGTAAGAGCTTGCCCAAAAAAGAAGTCACTCTGAAAGCTAGGCCTGACCCTTGCCTGCTTCCATACTTTTAAATCAGGGAGCCCCCCTTGACAGGTTCAGGACTGAGTGGTAGCCAGGGGCTCCTGGCAAGCCTGACTCATGCAGAACTATGAATTTAGGCAGCTGCAGGGTGTTACAGGGGCTCTAGGATGCTGTCCTCTAAAGGTCTGTGTCTATTGCAAGCCATGCATAAGCTGTTTAAGTGGTAAGGTTACACAAGCCTAGGGCTCTGAACACAATTAGTAGTAATATAATTCCTGTGAGTTAAAGACAGTAGAATTGAGAAAGACTGTATCAAGGCTTAGTCTTGCACATAAAGCCTGTATTTCCTTGCTCAAAGTCACTCTCACTCAAATACTCAGAGTTTTATATAATTTAAAACTTAAGCTAAGTTCCATTCCTGAAGAATTTGTAGATTTTGGTTTTTAGGATGAAGAGTCATTTCTAACATATCATATTGGCACAATGGCCAGTATGGTACCACCTTTGAACAACCAGCATAGCAGAACATTCAAAAATGACAAGAAACTCCTGGTACCATTAAAGAATTGTTAGTGAAAAAAATCAAATGAAGTGATTGCTTTAAAGTCATTCAGTAGGACATGGTGGTTTTACTGTTTGTATTTCATCCTCCTGCTTTCTACAATGCACAGAATTATCATGCGGTTTATATGAAAAAAGTCCCACTTATCAGAATACAATGAGAAAAGTGTTTGCATTATAAAACTACAGGATTTTAAAATCAGCAATGTAAAATTCAAACATGTTGCCATATACTTATTTGATACAGAGACAGTGCCAAAAGCTTGTCATAATGTATCATGATTCTGTCATTTTTAGCCTGAGGCTGGTTGAATTTTCATGAGCTTAACTCTGCCTGAATATCTTTTGTTTTATGCTCTTTTTTAATTTTAAACAATTTCAGCAGTATAAATTTGTTTTCAAAAGATACAGGGAAAATTGTCATCTCTCCTGAATAACTAATGCTGCTTTAAAGAAGAAGTTGTGTGAAAATGCATAGTCCATTATTAAATACAACTGGCTGTTTTAAGGGAATGCACTTACAAAAATAATCCAAAGCAGAGCATTTTGGTATGATGTGAACATATATACATCTTGACAGGTTTGTTTTCAAATATCCAAGTATTCAACAGCACATGTTTTTGTCCTGCCATTTTTGTTGTTTTAGGTGGTAAACTGTGTTAGATAAGTGTCCCCAAACAAAATGTTATCTGTCAAATACATGAATGTTTTCAGACAACTTTTCTAAATACAGTGGTTTCTGAGTTAAGTATTCAGCATTTCAAACATAATACTGGGCTCTGTCCGTTAAAGAATGAATTCTACTTCTGTTTAACAATGTATAGCATCAGGTAGAAGACTTAACTAAACCTTACTTACAACATGCACAATTTTTAGTGTCCCAGTCCTCAAAGTAATACCAAATCTTCTCTGTACTGACAATGACATTAATGATGAAATTAATGAGTGTGAGCACGTTGCTTGTATTTACTGAATTAGGCTCCAAATCAACACAAATATGAAAAAGGATACCAAAGTTTTATTGTGTTAAACTTGACACTAAATTTTAAGTCTAAGACTTCTGAGACAGGCAGTGGCAGTGGCTGGAATCCCTTTACCTAATTTTAGGCAGAACTGGAAGATAGGCCCCTAATACACACTTCACTCCTGTACTGCAACCCAACGTTCTTAGCATGACTACATAACTCACCAGCTGCCTCACAAAAAAGTCTAAGAATAATTGCCTGTAATTCCTTAGAAATCACCCTTACTGTAAATCTGACAAAACTTTACTTCCATCCATCAAGAAGTCCAGTTCATTTTTGTTATGGTCTAGTCTAAAATGAAGGCTATAATACATTTCTTTCAGAAATTAGTTACTAGTGCACTCAACAGAAAGCAGGAAATATAAATTCCGGAGTCAGGAACCCCTATGTTAACCACATCACTGAATGGAAAGACCATGGAAAATTTGGACTAAATCAGATCCACCCTCCTTGTTAAAGTCAAACAGTGAACCCAGAGGAAGGTAACAGGCATCAGACAGAAAGACAGGAGAATGTCTTATTTCCACTCTTTGCTTCCACTATCTGCATTTTGTACTAGACTACTGCTACGGAGACCAGAATTAGTCCCATTAAAACAAGGAACCAAGTCTGGCCACTTCTGACCAATTTTTCTGTCATCAGAACATTTCATAATGCAGATTTCATTATTTTTTTTAATCAAGAGCCTCCAGACAGCTTAGTTTATGTTTAGTTTCCACCTTACCAGTAAGTAATATGAACTAGATTTTCTCTGCATGTCACATTTTCCTGAGAAACTAGTGATGTTTATGTAAAGGGACGTGATGCTGCTGCTGTAATTAATATGTTTCTACTGACTGCCAAGTTACTGTCTCTAAAAGACAGAGACCAATAAATATTTAAAAGTGATTTAAAGTTTGTGCACATAGTACCTGTTTTGTGGAAATCTTCATTGCTGAAATAACAGTGGGTTCCTAGGGGGGAAAAAAAAAAGAAAAAAAAAGAGTTAAAATATAAAATAAGTTTTCTAAACATAAAAATTCTGCTAGAATGCTATTTGCCTAAACTAGAAACCCTGAAATTAAACTAGACACTCCTTAGTAACAGTGCTTCTTGTGGTCTTTGACAGTAGAATATTTTCTAGCTGTAAGTGAATTAGAATGCATGTACATATCCAGGTGCATCTTTGATTGCTATGTTGATTGTGGACATGCCATTTTCCATGATTATTACAGTTTCATTGTGATTACTTTGTTACTAATTTCACATGTTGAAATTAATTGCTACACTTTGTATTAAAACTACATTTAAAGATCCTGCCAGGTAATATGTAATTAAAAATGGTTGTAACAAAATAAATAGATACTATATATTAAAGGTGGTAAAACTTAAATAACCACCACATTTTAATCAACATATTTTAACCATTTGTACAAAATTTTACTCATAGGAGCAAGCTTTTGTCACACGTATAATCCTACTGACTGGACAACACTATTCAAGAAGTTACTTGTATTTGCAGAACACACCACCAAAACAGGCAAGAGGTTTTTTGCACCCTGGAATACCCATTATTTAATCTACCAAATGGGTCACTAGGAGATTTATTGTTCTCCGAGCCAAGTCTACACTTAATTATCTTAGCAAGCAGATGTCAAACCAATACCTACTTTCTTATATGAGAAGCTGTAGGAAATATTTAACAAAATGAGTATATTTAGATCTGATTAAAGGACTATTACACCTTTTAGTCCCAGCTGCTCGAATGGATTTTAATCCTGAGAGTAAAAGCAGTGTAGTTTGATTACAAAGTGTGCACGTCAACACTGTATGAACTTTATTCCACCTAAAAACATGCTATTGATCCCACATATCATACTTTAGGTGATGTACATTAATAAAGTCCTTATTAATCTTTTACATTTGTGTAGCTTTCAACTTGCTTATCCTGAGAGAATTTGATATGGCTCAGTGGATGTTAAGCATGTGGACTTGCCTTTACAAATGGGTTAATAGAACTTATAATAAAAAGCACCAATCAAGTGTAACATTTGAAGGAAAATTGAACTCATTAGTTTGTTTGCTCAGCTGTTCAGAGAAATATTGCACAAATGGGGGTAAAAGAGGCATTTGTTATCAATGTAACAGATACGGAAGACTTTCTGTTTTATGGAACTATAAAGATATTGTATTCAGCACATTGCAGTTTAAGCATTAAAACACATTGGTCATGATACACATAAACATTTCAGTAAATAAAGAAAATCTATATGATTATAAAAAAATTATAAAAAATTAAAAAAATACAACTGCTTAAGGTATATGTAAAATCTGTTGCAAATTTCCTATTGAAAGATCCGTATCTTATGCACACAAATGCTATTTATTCCATTGAAGTACATTAATGCCTCTCTAAGGCTTAAATACATGCCAAAGGAGATAAATGAGCATTCAAGTAAATCAAAACACCGAAATCTTTTTGTGCAATGAATAAATACACATGTAAAGTAGAATACCAGATTGGAATTTGTCATTAACCATTCTACTTCTGTAAAGCCTTTCTGAAATAAAACTTTCACTCCACTTATTTTCTTTCTTTCACTTTTATATTTCTCCGATCTCCTTTAGCTTGGCAATTCTACTTGATTTAGGGAAGAGATTCATACATTACCAACAATTGCCAAATTACCCCGCATTAATGTAATGACTTTTGCATGCATAAGAAAAGAAAAAAAGCTGGGAGCCACAAATTACTTGTCTCATTTTCTCCTCTTAGTTTCGATTTTATTTTTCTGTTAAGAAAAAAACAACAAAAACCCTAAACCAGCAACAATCAGAAAGAAAACACCCCACATTTCTGTCCTCAAAGCCACCATGGACTGCAGAAACAGATGTCCATTTTTCAGTGGTATCTTGCACTCAAACCAGTGCTATCTGTGTGAGACTGATGCCAGTTAAGGCAAGACTGCCCATAAGAAAATCATAAAAATAATATTGAAAATAATAATAATATATATAAGCTCTGATTAGATATGCTGTGTCTGTTCAGAAACTAAGGGAAAAGGAATGGCAAGGAAGTGTGATGAGGACACAGTGGCTGGGCCCTTGGGGCAGGCTGGAGGCACAGTCCTTGTCAACATATCTAGAGTGAGACCATGTGACATGGGACTCTCTGAGCATGCAAGCATCATCTTCGCACTGTCAGATTAACTTCACATTCCCAGCTAGCTATCAACCCCCCAAAAGTCTGGAGACTGTGAAATGGTGCCATAAAATGACACTGACAAAAAGAATAACGTGGGGAATGTAAATGATTCGTTGTTGTGTACAAAACATAAGAGATCCCTGGGTTCTGTCTGGAAATGTTTGAAAGGTTTACTCAGCCTCAACTTGCAGGAGTACCTATGGGATGCCTTATTTTTTAGGTAGTTCAGACAGGAAAAATTGAAGAGATTGATTTTACAAAAAGTACTAAAGATTAGGGGCTGTTTATGGTGTCCTGTGTCAAACCATGAAAATGAGACCCTAAAGTCATAAAAACACAAACCGTGTGTTTCCCAGATTATTAGGCATAAGAAATATGTGCAGATCCCTGTTTTTCTTAAATTATCTTCCTAGTTACATTATGTTCATAGTCTGAATAGTGTTAAGAGTTGATGCAACTACGAAATTTGTGTATTGCATAACTCTGGGAGAAAACAGACAGGCATTGCTCCCAGACTTGCATAGATACATATTTAAGTACAGTATGTAACAGCTCTAAGATTCAGAGGTACTAATTTACTTTCAAAACCACAAAACAAGAGCCCAGAATACTGTTTCTTTTATCATTAAACTATAGCTAGCACTGGAAGTTTCAAGGTTTATTTTGACTAGCGTCTGGGTGTCTAAATGACAAGCTAATTAGAGGAGTATGCCAGGCTATTCCTTGGCTAGACTGCAAGAAGTTTAGTTTGCAGCTGTCCACAGAGAAATCTATAACCTGACACTTGAAATTTAGTTGCGCTTACCCGAAAGACTGTCATTTCTTCCAGCAAGACTTCTTCTAATTCATGCCAAGTCTCCTTAGGAATTGAAACCACTTTAAGAACTGTTCCAGCATCTTGAGAAGGAAAGAAAAGAAGAAAAAAGAAACCAAAAGTTTTCAGGTGCTTAAGATGCATACTTCAGTTTCAGAGGAACCAGAGTTTCTTGTAGCATGTAATTATTTCATGCATCAAGATTCTGAAGCTGCGTATCTCCAAACAATTGTTCAAAATACCAACTGCTATTTAAAATAACCTAGAAAAACACTGAATTTCAGCAAACCATTTCACTGAAGTCTTTCAACTATCAAAATGCAGCAAAGAAGTTAAATACTACTATAGTTATTAAAGAATGAAAAGGATTGAAATACCATTTAACTGACAGTATAAAATGACAGACATTTCAGTCACTTAACTAAGGAAGGAAATGCACTAAATTTACCCAGGCATGTTTTACTGTCCATTTTGAATATGATGTTTGTCATTCTTAAAATGCACATGAGGATGCTGTCAGAAGGCTCATATGGATATAGAAACATCTGGACAAATGTTGTTAGACAGATGAAGCTGTTAGATCTCTTAAGTACATGAGATCTTCCCTGTGTCAAACAAAGTGCCGAAGATGTATAAGCCCCTTAAGGCATCTATATTTCTCTGTGTGCTAGAGAATGGTCTTTGCTGAGGGGTAAAAAGCAATATAACTTCTATCTTCTATTTAGAAATAAATGTGTGCCAGCATTTTAATACTATGTCCATTTACATTCTTGGAGTTTTGCAATTGGCTTTAACACTAACAAACTTGAAATTCCAGAGCTGCAGCCTTTGGTTTTAAAACACGGTTGAGATGTAAAACCATCTCTGTTTTACAGCTTCTGCATCTGTGATTTATTTGTTTGTTTCCATGAACAGAATTTTCAGGGAACAAAAAGAAAACAAAAAAAAAAAAGGAATCATTTCTAGGCTGGTACACATCACTCGAGACTCTCTGAAATGGAAAAACTCTGCATGTGACTTTTCTTTTTAGCCATCCAAGTGTAGTGCCATGTAAACCTATCATTGGAATAACAACCATGTCCCTGAGGACTTTTCAAGTTGTACATTTGACAGCAGGAAAATATAAGGCATTTTAAATGAATAAAATTTGCAACATAACAGAACTATGAACATCAACACTCTCAAAACAACACTGATTTCACAAAATCAGAACATATTTTGTGCATATATATATATTCATGTGTTAGTTGAAACTTCTGATTAAAAAGATGACAACACACCACTTCTGCATTGAAAATACATATAAAACTAGAGCATATAGATTCCACAGGTTGAAAATGTTTTTATAACATCACTACCATAAAAGTTATTGATTTAATGAGAAAATTCTTGTATATTTCAACTTAATTACATGGATTTTGATTAAAATATTCTAGAAATCCTAGAATATCATGTACAACTGAGATTTTTCATTTTCCCATCTGCTCTTTTTTAAGCAGATTTTGGTTTCTTAGTACATACTTTCGAAAGTTTAGAAATAGGTAATTTATTTTTTTCCCCATGAAATATGTACCTCACTGCATTCTGTCATTAGTCACAAATTCGTAGATTCTTTTTAAAAGGAAAAAATATTTTTTCTAAAAAAAAAGACACCCACAACTTTCTACCCAGGCTACTACATGTACAACCTCAACTAGTAAATTATATTAGATAAGTGGTTTTCACTATGTTTACTAGTACTAATTTAATATATTTAATTCAATGAATATTGAGACCAATACAGAGCAAATGCAACATCAACTTTGAACCAAGAGGAAAAAAAAAAATCCACTTTTCTACAACAGAGTAATTCAGCACAACAGATAATTTAACATTAGTTATATTTGTAATTTAAAGGATGAGTTAATTTCCTTAATTATCCCAGTAATTTGATGACTGTGGTTTTGAGGAAAATGCACTCTATGGGTAAAAGAAGAGAACTGTTATCAAATAAATATAACAGTGTGGCAATGTCATCATTGGGTTCTCTGTTGGACTATGCCCTCAGTCACAATGCAGCAAATGCATTGAAAATTCCTGAAATAAAAGGGGAGTTTTTATAAAACAGCACAAGGGAAACTGTGGAGTCTGATCACAGCCTCATCAGACTTGAGCTCCCTACATAGTGGTGTTTCAACAAAAGATCTTACTTTGAAGTGGATCCTGCACCAATTACAGTTGCTTGATGCTCAAGAAAGCCTCTGAGGTCAAAGATACACTGTGTTAATCACTATGGTGACTCTGGTCAGACCACAGGTAGCAAAGTGGGGCTTTATCTGAGTTCTAGATCAATTTTTACAGAGTAGTATTTCAAACAATTTCACACAAATGGAATCGGGCTTCTCCTTTAGGATCAATAGGTTCTGCTTAGTAAGATAAGATTACCGTTATTAATTTGCTTTACTGACAGATGTACCTTGACTGTGCCAAATGATCCCAAACATCAGACACTCAAGATATGCATTAAGTGCATATCTTAAATCCTGTTTTTTTCCTGATACAATTTCAAGCATGCTGATATGATTTTATTTCCATTGTGAAACACACTAGTACAATCACAGTGGGAACGAAACTGCTCAGCTAAAGGTTTCACCCACAGGAAAGGAAAATGTGACCACACTGCAGGCTATTAATTATGTTGTGTTCAATTATCATCAGTCATTCAATGGAAAGGAGAAAAAAAAGTGTTCCTTCAACACAGTGAAGTTCAGCAGCATGTGGGAATAATGTAGACTAGTGCAAAAGCAGTGAGAAAATACAGAGAAATAGATCTAATCTGATGGGATGGACCTGCACAGAAAAATCTAGTCATACCCCAGAGAGCTTAATTCTGGTTCTGTCATAGGTTCAGATCATCAAGTGGGAAACTGGACTGTAACTGCAGTCACTAATCTGCTCCCCTACTTGTTCTTTGCTTGAGGAACATGTAATACACGCTGATTGTGTATCTCTTTCTGGTTCCTTTGACTCTGACCAGCCAGCTCAGTGCAGCTTTCTGGCAGAAGGCAGGCAGGGCCTCAGTTCTGCCTCTTTTCCTTTTCCCATGCATGGAAGATGCCCTTTCCTCATTCTGAAAGATGCAATAAAGATAGTGAGCTCAGGGGAGCACAGAGCATCTTTTGTGCTCCTGCTCCAAGCATAAGCGTTGTAGTGCCTACTCTTGTTCCATGAGGGTATAACCTCCTGCTGCAAAAAGAACAGTTTCTATGGACAAAAGCAATGTCAAGAAATAATAACACTGCACTTATAAAGCTAGGGTTTTGGTGCTGAAATGTCCTTTGGCAAGTGCAAGTAATAATCTTTTGAGAAAGCTGCATGGAGACCTCAGAGCAGCCTTCCAGTATCTGAAGGGGGCCTACAGGGATGCTGGGGAGGGACTCTTCTTTAGGGACTGTACTGATAGGACAAGGGGTAATGGGTTCAAACTTAGGGGAAGTTTAGATTGGATATGAGGAAGAAATTCTTTACTGTAAGGGTGGTGAGGCACTGGAATGGGTTGCCCAG